>PVIH01018037.1:0-39814 GCA_004025045.1 Sigmodon hispidus | reverse complement strand
CACCCTGCACGAAACCAATATAGTTTACAGGGTAAAATCTTACTGTCCAACATCTATATCTGTTTACTTATTTAAAAAAAGTTGAGGTTCCAAATCAATTATACATTAAATCTAGCTTTGGAGTTGGAGTATGGTTCTCTCCTTCTCCCATCCAAGTACTAACCAGGCCCGACCCTGCTTAGCTTCCGAGATCAGACGAGATCGGGGGTGTTCAGGGTGGTATGGCCATAGCTGGTTCTTCAAAATTGTCCTGAGCAGTTTGTAGTTCAAAGCTGATCTTTATGTGATATTTGTCAGTTTAATGGCACTATCATAGCACATGTGAAATTCATCTTCTTTTTTGGAGACTTCAAAGGTCATAGTTAGGCATCACAATGGTTCACTGCAGAAAACTGATAGAGACTCAAATTCAAATAAATGTACAAGACGCTAGATGAAGCCTTTTTTCTAGAATTAGTTAGTACTCTATATGACCATTAATATGATGACAGTTTAATTATATATTATAAATTTTGATATAAAATTTAGACATTAAGATCAAGCTTTCAAGTAGTAAAAATAAAACCAAAAGATCATGAGATTAGTAGCAATAAAATATTCCCTTAATTTTGATTTTTACTTCTGTCCCATATCAGGTGACTTTTCTCATATGATAGAGAGATTTTGCATTTTCCTTTAGTAAGAATGCTTGGGTTTAGAGAAGGAGAGAACCAGCTACAGCCATACCACCCTGAACACCCCCGATCTCAAAAGAGTAAAGCAGATTATGAGAGATACAACAAAACATCTAATCCTGATAAGGTTGCCAGGACAGTGTTTGCTGGAAATAGAAATTCTGAAAATAATTGCAATAGGACCCACGAGTCTGAGAAGAACAAGGAACCCAGTGAGTACACAGGCATTACCATGAGTGGACTGGAGAAAAAGATCTCCTGTGCAGTGCAGAGCCTAAAAGAGTATGAGGACAAGTGGCTGCTTTTCGGTGATACAGAAGTAAAAGTTACAGAAGAGAAGGACTTTCTGAATTCTCTTTCTCCTTCCACATCTCCTACATCTACTCCGTACTTGCTATTTTATAAGAATAACAACTAATTATCTGATAAAACTTTAAAGACAAAATGGCCTAGAAAGATGTATTTTAAGTTATAAAAGACCAAACCTGCCAACCTAGAATATTATAATTAATGAGATTGTCTGTTATAATTGAAGGACAAACTAAAAATGTCACTATAAAAACTGACTTAATGATTTATTTTTACCAGTAATGCAGCTTTCCAGTAAACACCAGAAGGAACATTTAAGAATGTGAAGGAAACTATACCCAAGTCTCCACTAGTGATAAACAGAAGACATCAGAAGAGTATGTGCAAATATATCTAAATAAGCATCACAAAATAAAGACAGAAAATAATGTACAAGTTTGAGCCATAACTTTGAATACTAATAGCTTTAATTGCCCAATAAAAAGACCCAGTTTAGCAGGTTGAATTAGAAAACAGGATCCAGTTTTTTTTATAGTCTCTAAGAAGCACACCTCAGCATTGAATATAGATGTCAACTCAGGGTAAAATGATAAAAAAAAAATAGTACAAGAAGACTGCATCAAGAAATATATAGAAATATCTACTCTAATATCTGACAAAATCAACTTTAAACTACAGTCATTCAAATATTATGTTATAGACATCAGGGGACCAATTAGTCAAGAGAATAACATACTCCTAAATTTGAATACACCAAACTCAGGTGACCCTAATTTTATTTAAAACACTCACTATGTAAAGTCACAATGTAACCCCAAAATATTGATAGTGTGTGACTTTGAATTTGCCTTAATTTTATTTCCATTGCTGTGATAAACATTAAAACCAAAAAGAATTTCAAGAGGAAAGAATATATTTCAGTTCATACTTTGTAATCTTTCACAGAGGGAAGCCAAATAGTGGAAGGAGAGGCTGAGGCTGGGAAAGCTACTTACTGGTTTGATCTTTATGTTTCACTCAGATTTTTTAACACAATCTAAGACCAGCTGCTCATGGTAACATCACCCAAAATGAGTTGGCCCTTCCCACATTACCCCAAAACTTGCATATAGTCAATCTGGTGGAGATGTTTTCTCAATTGAAGTTCTCTCTTCTTAAATGATTCTAGCTCATGTCAAATTGATAAACAACATCAACAAAAAAACACGTTCATCAAGAAAACTTCAGAAAGGACTCAAACTTAACATAGTTTAAACAGCATACTATGAGTGATAAAAGGGTCAAAAAAGAAAAAAAAATAAATCCCTATAATTAAATGCAAATGCAAGCACAACATGCCAAATGCTGCTGTTCTGTACATACTGAAGGTTGTCCTGAGTAAAGTATACAGGGCTGAGCCTAAGTGCCAAGATAAAAAAAAAAAAACATGAAACAAAAAAAAGCAAAACAAAATAAAACCTTGAGAGAACTAAAATACACATCTTTAAGCCTTGGAGAAATAAAACAAACGCAACTCCAAAGCAGGAAATGGGGAGAAATAAACAAAATTAGAAATTAATTTCATAAATCAGAAATAAGAAGAAAAACAATACAAAGAATCAAAAAATTAAAAGTTGGTTATTTGACAAAAAAGGCAATATTGTCAAAACACCAAAAGGGAAAAAAAACCCAAACAAATTAGATTGAAGGTGAAACTACAGATATATCACTGTGGTGATATGTTATATATTTAATAAAACCAGTCTGGAATATCGGAACAGATCTACTCATAGTCAACCAGGAGGGTCAGAGAGTGCTAATTCGTTGCTTTAATCCCGGCACAGGAAAGACCTATGCCTTTAATCCCATAACTGCAGAGACAGTGCTCTCTCTGTGTTTCTATGAGTTCAGGGCTAACAACCAAATAATAGTAGCTCACAACTTTAATCTTAACCTGAATATAAAGCAACTAGGTGAAGAAGGTATTTAAGGGAGGTGTAGAAGGCAAGTTCATTCTGTAGAAGTAATGAGGAGAGAGGCTGAGGAAGCTGGAAAATAGCTGAGTGAGATTTGATTGTGGTCTATTTTCTCTCTTTGATATTCCAGCTTTTCCCGATATCTGACTCTGAGTTTCATTTAATACAACCAGAATTGGTGCAACATATCACACCAGATATAAACTAATTTTATAAAATCATTATGACATATCTTAAAAAGTCATATTCTATTAAATTGGAAAAAATAAAATAAATGGTTTAATTACTAGACTATACAATATGCCAAAACAGGTGAAATAAATCACTTAATCATAGTTGTAGCTAGTGATAAGATCAAACAATTCTACTTATACTCACTTATTAGTAGATTTTAAACAGAAAAGCGAAGCATTCCAAAACTGCAAACCACAATCACTGAACAGCTTGGGAACTGAAGCACCTTGGAGTTGCCTGTTAGAGCCCATTCCTTCCAGAGGAACATCTGACCTAGTCTTGATGTTGGGATAAAGGAAATGGGTTTGCCTGGAGTGGATGCTGAATTAAGTCACCTTGGGACCTTGGGACCTCCTGCCCTTGCTGGGGAGGAGATAAGGAGATGGGGAAAAGAGAGAGTGACTGAGAGGAGTGGGAGGAAGAAGGGAGTTTGAACAAGAGGATACATGTATAAAAAAATGAGACTTTATTCATAATAAAAAATTAACAAATTAAAGAAACCCTAAGACCAAGTTAATTTGCTGGTAAATTATATCAGAATTTGAAAAAAAAAAAAACCTAAAAACAATACTACTTTAATTAATCCATTAGTACAAAAGGTAGGAATGTTTCTATACTGATTTTGTAAAACATGTATTGTCCAGATACCCAAACAGATTTTTTTTAAAAAAAGATGTTACATATAAATAAAAATTATAGCTCAATTGTCACAATCAACATTAGCACAAAAAATTTCAATAAAATATTCTTAAAGGAAATTCAAAAATCACAAGAAAGCATTTATCATCACCAACTTGACACTTCTAGAGATGTGAGTATGGTTCAGCACACTTAAATCAAGAAGAAGAAATCTTCACATAAATAGAATAAAATCCAGAAGTCTCATGATCTTCTCTGTAGCTGCTGAAATGACCTATACCATAATCCAACACCACTTCACAATAAAAGTCACACAGAGATTAGTGATGCAAGGATCATACCTTAACACCTAAAGGCTACTTACTAGAAACCTATAGTTCAGACTGCTAAATATTTTTAAAAATCATTTCCACTAAAATTCTGAATAAATAAAAGTAACCACTTTCTCTGTTTTTTTTTTTTTAAATTTTATGTTTGATGTCTTAGCTAGAGCAATAAAACAAAAGGGGGTATATATAGGAACAGACATCAAAGTATCCCTACTTGCAGTTGAGACCATTCAATACATAAGAGTTCCCAAACTCCTGACCCAGAAAAACTGTTAACATTGATAACTATTTTTAGCAAAATTACAGCACACCAATTTAATACATAAAAATAAGTGCCTTTACTATATACCAATGAAAAATACACTGAAAGAGAAATAAAAAAAAAAAAACTATCCCATTCACAAAGCCTAAATATAATGTCTGAGGATAAGTATAACCAATAAAACCAAAGACCTCTACAATAAAAATTTTAAATCACTGAGAAAAGAAATTTAAAAAGACATTAGAAGGCAGACACACCTCTTGTATTCATGGATCAGATTTACTCTTAAAAATAGCTATCTTTGGTGGGAGGGGGAAGGAACCTTGAATAAGGATATACAGGGATGAAAAAAAAATTCAGAGGGAAAGCTGAACTCAAAGTAAATATATGTATAGCAATCTTATTTGCATTATAACCCTTGATAAGTCATGCTTTTGAATTTTATCTTCTTTATAGTTATTGTTAACTTTTCAGCATTTTAAATTCATTTTACTGTTTTTTCATAAATACAAAATAAATAATGAAAAAAAATAGCTATCTTACAAAAATCAATTTGCGTATCCAATTCTATTCAAAATCCTAGGTCATTCCTCACAAACCCAGAAAAAGAAATCTCCAAATTTATATGGCAGCACAAAGATCAAGTGTTGTGGAATATTAATTTAAGGTGTGCTAATGTCTTTATGCTGTGAAACATTTGTTTTAATGATGTACATATGTGTTGCACTCTTTTATGGTGCATTTGTTTAACTCTGTGAAGCTGTGTTGCTTTGCCTTTCTAAAGCACATGTCCAACAGCGAGGCAAGAGAAAGAATAGGCAGGGCTGTGAGGCAGAGAGAAGTGTAAGGAGAAAAGAGGAAGATCAGGAGAACAATGAGAAAAAACTTTCAAGGGACGCCTACCCAGCCACCCAATCACACAACCAGAAGTAGAATAAGAAATAATAATAATAATAATAAAAACTATACAGAAATAAGGGAGAATAAAGAACCAGAGGTAGATAGAAATGATTTTGTTTTATTCTAAAATCTTTATTACACAAGTCAGAATGGCTAAGATCAAAACACTAGTGACAGTCTTATACTAGAGAGGATTTGGAATAAAGGGATCATTTCTCCATTGCTGGTGGGAGTGCAAACTTTTACAGCCAGTGTGCCAGTTACTCAAAAACCTGAGAATCAGTCTACCACAAGACCCAGCTATATCACTCTGGGGCATATACCCAAGCCACTCAAAGACACAACAAAGAAGGAGAACTACAGACCAATTTCCCTCATAAATATTGATGCTAAAATTCTCAACAAAATTTTGGCAAACCGTGTACAGCAATATATAAAAAATATCATCCATCATGACCAAGTAGGCTTCATCCCAGAAATGCAGGGATTGTTCAACATACAAAAAACCGTAAACGTCATTCATCATATAAACAAACTAAAGGAACAAAATCACATGATCATGTCCTTAGATGCTGAAAAGGCCTTTGACAAAATCCAACACTCCTTTATGATAAAAGCTCTGGAGGGATCAGGAATACAGGGAAAATATCTCAATATAATAAAGGTGATTTACAAGAAGCTGACAGCCAGCATCAAACTTAATGGAGAAAAACTCCTTTGCTTTAAAGCTCTAGGTTTAGCCTGAATTGCAATCGTCTGCTTACTTTTTCTTCATAGCTGTGGTTATCTACAATAGCTTCACTTCACATATTTAGGCATATCACAACCCTTCAATATTCTTTCACAATTCCAGATATTCAGGATACCTTTAATTCACAGTTTTAAGTGTAGCCTGACTTCTTATAAGCTGGGCTCATTTTACCCTATAGCTTTAACATTTGAACTAAAAATTTAATTGATAAAGTAACCCTTGTAGATTTTGTTCTTATCTTTAATTACATTAATTAACTGAGGTATAAAACTCTATACATTTGTAATAGTTCCTTTTCTATTCTTGTGGTATAATGTCCATGTGCACTAAAGAGTTTAATTTGGCCCTTGGTTCCAGAGGAATACAAAATCACCACAAAAATTGTATGGCAACAAGTGTCAGACATGGGAGCTAAAGCAGTAGGCTAAGGACTCACACACTTAATCTGCATTGTTAAACAGATAGTGAGAACTGAAAATAATTTGTGTAAGTAAATTTTCAAAGCCTATCCCCAAAACCATATTTTCTTTAGCATGGCATCATTTTCTATATCTTTACAAATGATAGTTCTAAGCTTTAAAGATTGATTTATTTGACTTTAAGTCTATAGGCTTGCTTTCTGTTACAGGAACAGATAATAAAGAAAACCCCTAAAAATCAGGTACATGGCTCAAAATTTGTTTTACAGAAGTAAATGCCCATATGAAAAAAATTATAAGTGAAAAGATATTTGTTTAAAGTTGTTTTAATTGTAATTATGTGATAGCAGCAAGTTTGTGTAGCTATATGAATGTGGATTCTCATTTCTGAGAATGTTAGAACCTTGAATCATTTTGTAACAGCTATTACAGAAAGCTGTCAAAAATTGAACTTTGGTTTTAGGAATAAACATTTATTAATTCCAAAGAAAAAGAAAAAAGAAAACTCAAAGCATTCCCACTAAAATCAGGAACTAGACAAGGATGTCCTCGCTCCCCTTATCTATTCAAGATAGAAATATTTTTTTAAGAAAAGCTGGCAAGAAACAAACCAAGCTCAAGTTGGGCATTTATTATTAAGAATAAGTCTCTGGCACCTAACATCCCCAAGGTACCATAATCCAACAGCAATTGAAAACAACAGTGGTACAGAAGGACAAATTGGAAGAAGTGGGACCTTGGAGCAGGCTCCACCTGTATGGATATGGGTAGAAGGCAGTGTAAAAACACATTTAACATAATAAAGAGCACTATGGCATCTCCAGCAACTAGATGTTCTCCAACAGCAAGACTTGAACATCCCAATGCAGATGAGGCAAAGAGAAAAACAATCTTAAAATGACTTTATAAAAATGATAGAAATCCTTTAAGAAAAATAAAGATTTTCCTTAAGAAAATGAAAGAAAAGATAAATAAAAAAGAAAAAATTAATAAATTTCTTAAAGAAAACCAAGAAAGCCAAGAAAATACAATTAAACAGATAACATATAAAGGCAGACCTATCAGAATTACACTCAACTTCTCAATGGAAAACTCTGAAAGCTGGAAGTTCCTGGACAGATGTTCTGCACATATTAAGAGAGTGAACAGTGATCATTTGAATCATCACTGGGTCAAGGAAGAAAAAAGAAATTAATGATGTCCTATAATTTAATGAAAATGAAGGTACAACATACCCAAGCTTATGCGACACCATGAAAGCAGTGCTAAAAGGAAAGTTCATAACCCTAGGTATCTACATACAGAACGCTGAGAAATCTCTCACAGCAACTTACCAGCACACTTGAAAGCTCTAGAACAAAAAGAATCAAACTCACTCAGAAGGAATAGATGACACACAATAATCAAATCGAGAGCTGAAATCAATAACATAGAAACAAAGAGAACAATACAAAGAATCAATGGAACAAAGATTTCGTTCTTTGAGAATATCAACAAGATAAACAAACCCTTATTCAAACTAACCAAAAGGCAGGGAGAGAACATTTAAATTAACAAAATCAAAACTGAAAAGGAGGACATAACAGCAGACTCTGAGGAAATCTAGAGAATCATTTTATCAGACTTTGAAAACTTGTACTCCACAAAATTAAAAACTCTAAAAGAAATTGACAATTTTCTGGATAGGTACCACATACCAAAATTAAATCAAGATCAAATAAACAATTTAAATAAAGCTCTAACCCCCAAAGAAATAGAAACACTCATCAAAATAGCCCAACCAAAAAAAGAGCCCAGGACCAGATGGCTTCAGCACAGAATTCTTCCAGAATTTCAAAGAAGATCTAATACCACTACTCCTCAAATGACCCTGCACAATAGAAACAGAAGAAATATTGCCAAACTCTTTTTATGAGGCTACAGTCACACTGATACCCAAACCACACAAAGATACAACTAATAAAAGAGAATTACAGACCTATCTCCCTCATGAACATTGATATAAAAATACTCAATAAAATACTAACAAATGGAATCCAGGAACACATCCAAAAACCATCCACCGTGATCAAGTAGGCTTCATCCCAGAGATGAAGACATGGTTAGTCATAAGAAAATATGCCCATGTAATCCAACATATAAACAAAGTGAAAGAAAAAACCCACATAATCTCATTAGATGCAGAAAAAGCCATTGAAAAAACCCAACACTCCTTTATGATAAAGGTCTTGGGGAGATCAGGAATACAAGAAACATACCTAAATTTAATAAAGACTACATAAAGCAAACCAATAGTCAACATCAAACTAAATGTAGAAAAATTCAAAGTCATTCCACTAAAATCAGGAATAACACAAGGCTGTTCACTCTTTCCATATCTATTCAATACAGTACTCAAAGTTCTAGCTAGAGTAAGAAGGCAATGGAAGGATATCAAGGGGATACAAATTAGAAAGGAAAAAGTCAAACTTTCACTATTTGTAGATGATATGATAGTATACATGGACCCACAAAATTCTGCCAGGAAACTCCTACTGCTGATAAATCTCTTCAGTAATGTGGCAATATACGATAATAACTCAAAATAATCAATAACCATCCTATATACAAATGATAAAGAGCCAGAGAAATAAATCAGAGAAACACCACATTTTACAACAGCCATAAATAACATGAAGTATTTTGGGACAACTCTAATCAAACAAGTGAAAGACTGGAATGATAAGAACTTTAAGTGTTTGAAGAAAGAAATAGAAGATATTAAATTGGAAAGATCTCCCATGCTCTTGGGTAGGTAGGATAAACATAGTAAAAATGGCAATTTGACCAAAAGCAATCTATAGATTCATTGCAATGCCCATCAAAATCCCAACACAACTCTTCACAGACGTCAAAAATATTCAGTTTCATATATAAAAACAAAAACCCCTGGATAGTCAACAATCTTATACAATAAAGGAAGTTTTGGAGATATCATCATCCCTGACTTTAAGCTTTCCTTTAAATCTGAAGTAAAAAAAAAAATCTTAGTGTTGGCATAAAAATTGATTTGTGGACCAATGGAATCAAATTGAAGGCCCTAACATTAATCTATATACCTATGGACATCTGATTTTTGACAAAGAAGCTGAAACTTCAAAGGAAAAAAAAGAAAGCATCTTCAACAGATGGTTCTGGTTTAACTGGAGGTCAATATGTAGAAGAATGCAAATAGATCCAAATCTATCACCCTTCATAAAACTCAAATCCAAATGGTTTAAAAACTTCAATATCAATTCAGCTATACTAAACCTAACAGAAGAGATAGTGGGAAGTAGCCTTGAGTGCATTGGCACAGGAGACCACTTCCTAAATATAACATCAATAGCATGGAATCTGAGAGCAACAATTAATAAATAGGACCTGCTGAAGCTAAGAAGCTTCTGTTAGGCATAAGACATAGTCAATAAGACAAAATAACAGCCTACTGAATGAGAAAAGATCTTTGCCAAACCCAATTTGGCAGAGGGCTGATCTCCAAAATATATAAAGAACCCAAAAAACTAGATATCAAAAACCAAATAATCCAATTTTAAAAATAAGGAACAGATCTAAATAGAGAATTCTCCTCAGAAGAATTTCAAATGCCCAAAAGACATTTAAGGAAGTACTCAACATCCTTAACCACTAGAAAATACAAATCAAAATTACTCTGAAATCCGTCTTACACCTGTTAGAATGGCGAAAATCAAAAACACTGATGATAGCCTATGTTGCAGAGGATGTAGATAAAGGAGAACACTCTTCTACTGCTGATGGGAGTGTAAACTTGTACAGCCTCTATGGAAATCAGTATGGCAGTTTCTCAGAAAATTGGGAATCAGCCTACCTCAGGATCTAGTAATGTCACTCTTGGGCACATACCCAAAAGACACAACACTTCAACCACAACACAAGGACACATGCTCAACTATGTTCATAGCAGCATTATTCATAATAGCCAAAACCTGAAAACAAACTAGTGTCCCTCAACCAAAGAATGGATAAAGAAAATGTGGTACATGTACACAATGGAGTATTACTTGATGGTAAAAATAACCAATGACATAATGAAATTTGTAGGCAAATGATGGAACTGAAAAAAAAAATCACCCGTAATGTAACACAGACCCAGAAAGACAAGCACAGCGTGTACTCACTCATAAGTGAACAGTAAACATGTAACAAAGGATGAACAAGTAATAGTCCACCCCTAGAGAAGCTATGCACAGGGGAGAATTCTAAGAGATAGATATACATGTGTTGCCCCAGGAAGGGATCTTTTGAGTAAACTAGGAGGATGGTATATAGGGGTTGGGAACATGAAGTTTCAAGAAGGCCAAGATGGGGGGGGGGAATAAATAGGGAGAGGAATGAAGGAAATATCTTAACAGAGTGAGTCATTATGGGTTAAGGGAAAATCCTGGTACTAGGGAAATTCACAGGAACCCACAAGGATGTTCTAAGCTAAAACTCCTCCTTGCAATGCCTAGAAGCCTTCCCCTGTAGTCAGACTGGTGACCACCCTAATCATAGATCCTACATACAATGGCTGGTAGAAGCAGATGCAGACACCCACAGCCAAGCACTTGGCTAAACTCTTGGAATTTAGTTGAAGAGAAGGAGGAAGGACTAGAGGAACAAGGTGTATGTGGGGGTGGGGGGAAGTCAAAAGCATGATGGAGAAAACCACAAAGACTGCTGATGGAGCTAATGGGAGTCACTAGCTCTGGACTGAAAGCTGGGGAGCCTACATGGAACTGATCTAGATCTTCTGATTGAAGGTGACAGTTGTGTAGAATAATCTGTTAGTAGGTCCCATGGTAACAAGACAAGGAATTATCCTGGATACATGAACTGGTTCTTTAGAAGCCACTCTAGATAGTGGAATACCTTACTCTGCCTTGACACATGGAGAACAGGCTTGATCCTGCCTCAACTTGGTATGTTAGCCTGTGTTGACTACTTACCATAGGCCTTACCCCCGCTTTGAAGAGTTGATGGGAGGGTAGTGAGTGGGAGAAGAGGAGGGAAGAGGTAGTGGATGATATGTAAAAGGGAAAAAAACCTGTCTTAAATAAAGAAAAGAAAAAGCTTCTGTGTGTAATTTATTGGGGAGCTCAGTAGCAGCCCCCCCCCGCCCCATGAACAACAACAACAACAAAAAAAACCCCTACAACCAAGCATAGAACAAATGACTGAAGAAAATGAATACTGCAGGAGTTATCACCAAACCTTATTTCCAATGCTAAAGAGCTATGCTAACAAAAATGACATGATACTGACACAAAATCATATACTTAGGTAATAGGATGATATGGAGTCCTCAGATATCTGAAGGTACCCAAGTTTTAATATAGATACCAAAATTACACAGTGAGGAAATACGCTATTTTCTGCAAGTGGTGCTGTGAAACCTAGATTTCAAAATGGAGAAACTTCTTATTGTATACAAAATAGAATTCCAAACAAACCAGGGACATTCAAGATAAAATGATTTTCTGAAATTGCAAGTGGAAACCTTAGAATTTATGCTTTAACTTGTTTTTCTTAAGGCCATTCTGAACAGGATTCGGGTAGCACAGGGGAAAAAGTACAAAACTTAAAACAACAAAAGCTTTAGGAAAGCCCAATTGTTTGTAAGCTAATTTAAAATTATTTTAACAAAAGAGGTTGGAATGGAGGAACTAGAGTGGACAATGCTACTTCCAGAAGGAATACGTTACTAAGTGGAAATCTCAGTGCTGAGGCCCTCAAAATAATACAGACTTCTCGCGATTGTTCACCAAAACTAGATAGAAAGAACCTGTTCCAGACAGCTCACACTAACTCCAGAAGGAAGTACAGAAATCAACCTTGAACCGATTGAGAAACTTCCTTGCTGCTGCTTAGCTTTCCAAGTGTCAGAAAGGACTATTTAGACCACCAGGGCAGATCACATTATCAGTCTTTCTCATCCATGGACACTGCATGCTACCATACCAACCAGAGAGCTAAGGTATGCCCTCTGGTGCAATGGTGGCATGATGCTTGTGGGTATATCTAAGCACTTTCTCTCTGGATTTGAGGTTTGCTCCACAGGAGAGAATTCAGGCCTGCTATTATAAATCTGCTCAAAAACCTATGTGTGGTAAAGTCAAAGAGGCAAGGGCAGGGAGTGGGGGGAGTGACTTATTTTTCTAAATGGTATGATTACAAAATTAGTTTCTAAATATTTATGTTTATACCCATAGATCTATGGTGCTCTCAACATTTGTCAGAGAAGTATATTTTTGAAGTTAGATGCAGTTATTACAGGAACATATAACTGAGAATAAGTGAATGAATACTCAGCCATCAATGGGAAATCTATATCAATCCATTTATACTCAGTGGTTCAGAAAGCATCACAGAAGGGGGAATATAAAGAACACTTAGAGATAGGGGATGGACACAATACTGTGGAATTATGTCTTCAGGACATGACGTGGCCATTGAATGAACTCAAAGCAGCTCTGGTTATTGACATATGAGCTAGCTAATTCCAGCATGAATGTGTAAGGACTTAGAAGGCCACATCCCTCAATGAGAAAACATTAGAAGTTGACAGATATTGAGGAAGACAGATTAACTTTATTTGGGGTCATGGTCACTGAAGGTTGTTCTTCCTCCAGTGGAGGGCTCTACATCCACGCATATGCAAGAAGTTCTAATTGAACTCAATAGATCATTATAAAATAAAAAAAAAGGAGGAAAAGAAGTTAGGAGGGGCATATTTTGAGGAACATATGGGGGAGTTAGATGTGAGTAGTATATAAAAGTTTCAAAGAATAAACAAAATATTACACACATACACACTCAAAACAGTGATGAACTTATATATTACATCAGAGATTTGTGCCATGGAATATCAATTATTAAGAGAGCAGAATTGTTGAATCTCCCTGAACAGCAGTCTTGAATGTTTCCTGGGGGTTCAGGTGCAAATTGGTTCATAATACTCCTTCAGCTAGCTAACCAGCATACCCTTTTTTAATTCATTGAGAAGCATTTTCTAGTCTATCAAGGGTGATATTATTCTCCATTTACTCAACATTAATTTACCTAATCTTTTATAAGCTTAATCTTAGAAAGTTTACAAAAGAAAAGTAAGCCTTTCTTCAGCATACTATTCATGAAACTGTTTATCATGATTAAAGTCACTTCTATGCTTGATAGCAACAAACTCTTGATAGAATCCACTTATTTATATGAAACATGTATTTAATTATGGAAACTGATTTTGTTCCAAAAAAAATTAGATAATTGGACTCATTAAGTAGTGCATAAAAAAAGAAAAAGGATTCTTAATGATGTTTACAACCAAATATATGAGTTAATAAATAAAATGTGAGAGTAGTCTATTAAAATGATTAAAACATTTGAAAATAGAATGTGTTACATAGGTGTAGTTAAAATGTACTTCTGTACATAAATAGTTTTGTATGCATTATATTAAAATCAGCCATTAGAATTTAAACTAGTAGTCAATGGGCATAGTAAAATGTAAAACATAAATATTAAAACATATTCCTTGGCATTTTATATGAAAGTGCAATGATTGATGGTTACAAACTTTACAGTATAACATTGTTCCTAGTGTGGGCTCCTGACTCTCATGAAGAGAAATCCCATGTTGTGTGCTCCTGACACACTTGAAGAGAATTCCATGTGTTTGTTAGTGCAGCCCTTTGTTGTATTTTTGTATTTTTTTTCAAAATTTATAAATATCTCACATATCAGCATCTATATACTTATACTTGTGGCATAATTTTTAATTGTTCTTTTTTGGGGAACCTCCCATCTAGGAATGGTGTGGGGGGCTGAAATTATAGTCTAGGTACTAGAGTCCCCTTCTTTTTGGAGGTCACATCTTGTATCAGGCTTGTATTTTGCACTCACAAAATGAATCATTGGATTAGAAGCACTTCTCATGATCTTTGCTTGGTACCCCAAAATGGATTCAAGAAAAAGCAGTCCTCCAGATCTGTGTGCCTGTTCTCAAACACATATATGTGCACATGCACACTATTACTACTATCAATAATAGTAATAATAATAATAAACTTTAAAAGCCAGGAATTCATATTCTGTCCAGGGAAACAATGCACTATAATGGAGGCTTGGAACTCAATGTGTTTTCAGGCTTAAAACCTCATCCAAAACTGTTATTACTGGGGCATGAATTTTCTTCATTTATGCTATAATTATATTTATTCATTTTATAATTGGACAAATTAAAAAGTCTTAATGAACCACACTTTGAGTTTAGCAGCATCTGTTGGCATCGTTGCAGGGACTCCAGCCAAATCCTCCCCTTTCTGAATTTCATTTTAAAATACATTTGTTTACATCCCTATGTTAAGAAAAGAATCAGAAGTATTATCTGAATATCTGGGCTTGAATTTGGTTTTATCACTGACCAACTATATGACCTTGGATTAATATTTCAAGATGAGCTATGTCCTTATCTGTAAAATTTAAAAAAGATTTTGGTTTATCTATGTGACATTAGTATTAGCAAATTCTAATAAAAGAATGTATGTCAGGAATTCATGAACTACAAAGTTGGCTTTCAACTTTACTTTCTCTTTCTTTACCTGAAAAAAATCTGTCTGCCTCAGCACTGTCCCCCAGGACTCATTATTGGTTGAGGCTGTGTCAAGGTAACGCCAGCGACGGGATTCCCAATGATGTTTTCTATTTCCCATTTGTCTTCTCACATATTTTCGAAAGTTATATAGTTTTCTTTCTCTGATGCACTTATTTTCAGCTATTTCTTGTTTCCCATTCATTGCTACAACTCCTCACCATTCCAGCTGAATCTTTGACATTTTTGCCTTCTTCCTTCCCATATTCATCAACAATACAAGTGCTTTGAAAACATAGTTCCTAAAGGAATAGCTTCCAGGTTTTGCAGTGTGGTAATCAAAAGGAGTTATATAGCATTCCAGGAGACTCTGACATTTCTAAGGCTCTCCATTTGTGTGCCATCAGCTAAAGATTCATTCGTGGAAGTCACCATTCCTGCATGTTGCTCTTGGGTGTTCCTCCTCTGTCCCAGCTTGGCCTCTAGGCACGCCCAGAACCATGGACTGAATAGTTCACTTAATTTGACCTGCCTTTCATTGTTGCAGACTTTCGCCATCCTATTTTCTACTCCTGACCAGCTTTTGTAGCCCTGTTGTGACCCCTGATAAAAGTCTTGACAATGAAATTTAATAGAACCATTTGTGTGTGGCCTGTGCATGGTTACACACATACACAATGAATACAGTTTATGTGAAATAGCCACGATGCCATAAAATTTTACCAGAACATGAGCCACCATTTTATCCTCTTGATCATGGTGTAATTTACTAGGGACAATGAAAATTTGTTCATACATAATGGCCTCCTAGAGAGACACTACAGGCACCTCTATGAGCTGCGCCAATGTTTAACAACTTTCATTCCTTAGAAATTTATTTTTCTATTTTTTTAAGAATCAAAAAAGGCAACCTGCAGAGCATGTGAATAATTCATTTGCTTTGCATTTTCCTACCTTCCTAATTGGTTGGATTTTTGCTTTTTTTCACATTTCAGTATTGCAGCTTTTGTTATTCTAGGGTTAATGACTGAAATGAGTGTGGTTAGAAATATGCCAAAAAAGAAACACAGGAAACCTTTATTTATGCATAGAGTTTTCAATACTGATTGTTAAAGAAGAAACATCTTTCCCATTATAAATTTGAAGTATGCAATGATTAAATTTGTTAAAAAGAAATTGATAAAATTGGCTAATAAATTCACCCAAGTACTCACATTTGACATTCTTCTTGACCTACATGGCTCAGAATGATATATAACACTCTGTATGTTTCCCTACAGTGTAGAAATCCAAAAATGTAACTATAACAAATGGGTGGTCATAAGCAATGAGAAACAGTATCACTGCATGTTTGCCTTCCCATTTGCTTTGGGAACTAGGAATAAAAATCCCTTAGCATGGAGAAGACAAACTGCATGTGGTCTTCATGGTTTTTATGATTGGGTCCTTCAAATACAGACTTGTTCCTCATAAAGAGATTTTAGCCAACATGGACCACATGTATAATAATAAATGCAGACAGATAGAATGGGGCTGAAAATTCTATCATCTACTCACCAGTAGTATGTCCTATGGTTGACAGGCATATAAAGGTATAGGATATGATCATAAAATCTATGTAATGCCTGTTCATAATAACAAATAATGGCAAGTGCTTTATTTACTATTTTTTACTACTACTTATTACAATACATGTAGAGTTACAATAGCAGTGTTGTTTCTCTTGGTTACTTTATTTTCTTTTGTGATTGATTATATCTATTGATCTCTGTTCACCATGGTGCACTGTTCTTCATATGGTATTCAGGCAATGCTACTTAGGTTTGTGTGTTTTCATCCTATGACATTGTCACCATGACATGCAACTTATTCTTCTGTCTACACACTCTGACCAGCTTAGGAAAAGTACTTCTAAACTAGGAAATTATCAGCACTCACCTATGTGGATAAATGTTATTTAGTTTTGTGTTGAAAGGAAAAAGAACACTTCTTAATTGTTTAAAGAAAAACAATAACATGAAGAATTTAAGACACTTTGCATTGTAGTTATTCTGATCTGTTTTCTGCAATGATGATTCAGTTGAGAAAATTCATTCTAATTTTCCTTAAAAGAGTAGACATTATTCTATAAATAAAAATTATTTTAAACCCAGAGTGACTTTTAAATTAAATGCAACCCCTATTAAACTCCAAATGACATCTTTCCAGAAATAGAAACAAAAAACTAAAATTCATTTGGTACCACAGAAGACCCTGAATAACCAAAAGAATTTTGAGCAATAATAAATCTAAGGATGTCTTACTTTCTAGTATTATAATATACTACAAAGCTACAGTTATCAAAACAGTATTTGATGTATAAGGTTTCTGGCCCTGTTAGGGCCAGAGGTTTGGACCTGGCCCACGGCGGCTTTTTCTCCCAAAGAAATTAATCAGACACGCATATTAATTTCATACTGTTTGGCTCATGTCTCAAGCACATTACTAGCTAGCTCTTTCATCTTAATTCAACCCATTTCTAGTAATCTACCTGCCACGTGTCCCAGACTGTGGCTCAACTAGATTCCTTACATGTCTCTTCTTTGGGGGTAGGATGGAGACTGGCTAACTCCACCCTCCTTCTACCTGTCTGTCCTCTAATTATCCACGCACTTCTACAGTGTCCCACATAGGTCAAACCAGTTACTTTATTTACATCATACAGAGAACATTTTCACCACAAGTATTGTACCAGCATAAAAATGGTAATGAGAAAAAGTGCTTGTAGTTCTAATTAGAGAGAGAAAAGAAGATAAATACAAAAGAAGAATGGTAAAGTAACAGTAAGGATGACTGGAAAAGTTATTAAGAATCATATGATTAACCATCTAAAAATCTGTAGTACTCTTAAGTCTATAAATAAACTATATGGTTTAAATAAAATTTTCTTATCAGGAATGACATGATAATGTTCTTTCCAAGAGCCCAAGACCATCTAAAAAAACCAATACCAGATATAAAAAGTCCTCTTTTGAGTTAGATCAGGGTTGCTCAGGACTCTCAAAGCACATCGGCTATTGTTATTGCCCATGGCTGCCTCACAGAGGTAGAAGGTAAGTCCCTATTACTGAAGACACCATTCACTTCAGATACAGGACTCATTGTCATTGAGCTAAAAGTCATTGGAATGTTTGTTCTGAAGGAGTAACTTTCATGGTATCAGAAGTCACTATGCATGCTTCCAAAGAAGGGAAGCAAGCAACAACCCCACCCAGCTATGGTACTTATGGACTACTACCATAAGCATCACAGCACATGGCACACTAACTCTGAGAGCTCAGTGGTAGAAACACATGCTTCCTACTACATATCTGGCCAAGAACCCACATCTGGGGAGTTCACAGGTCCCAGGAGTGAGCCCATACTGTTATTTTGCTAAATAGATAGAATATTTATTAAGTTCCCTATAAATTTTTATATCTCTGCCCACAGATTAGGACAGCTCTCCAGACATCAGAGAACATTTCTTTGTGCAGAAGATTGTGGTAAATGTAAGAACTCATAACTGGTCAATGTGTAAAGAATAGGCGACTATGGAATGTTTAGTCACAGATGGGATATTATGGAGAGCAGAGGCATCCATGGATGAATCCTAAATAGATGATGAAATTCTGAGTACATGTATATTTTTTGACATGGGCATGACAAGAACCTATCTTCACCCAGGCTCAGAGGAAGGCTTTGCTCTGGTATAAGTCTGAATGCTGGTCATGTGTACAAAACCTTACAAGCACAGCTTTCTTCTTCCTGTTTATAGCCTGAGACAGAGACCTCCTCCTGAGACTAGCTAAGCTATCTTAGTGTGCTGTCCAATAAATCAGATAAAGAATTAAGAGGCAGGAAAACAAAAACTAACCAAGAAATTAACCAACCAAACAAAGAAAAACCTGAGGTTTCATTAAATCAAGCAAGTCCATACAAACTCAGCTTTTCTGTGCTTCTTTTCTTTCCTCCATGACTTTAAGTCAGGCTTCTGGAATTCCACCCACACTGGTTGTGGCGGGACTCCTATATCACACTTCCTCTTAAGGATACCATCCCAGAAGAGAAAGCAGAAAGATGGTAAGAGACCAGGATTGACTAGAGCCAAACAATGTTTTCTAGATATGAAATGACCACAGCACATATACACTCGCAGCAGCTGTGTTTGTCTACACAAGACGAGCACAACAACAAGCCACTCACTTTTCTAGTATGGAATGATACTGTGAAATTTTAGTTTAAGATGTATTACATTTGTTTATGCTATGGAATATTCGTTTAATCAGGAAAAGATGTGTCAGGCTGGTCTAATCAAGAGCTGACCAGTTAATAGTTAGACTGGAGAGGGATAGGTGGGACTGGCAGGCAGAGAGAATAATTAGAAAAAAATCTAGGCTCAAGACAAGGATGAGGAGCAGAGAGAGACAAGAGGAGGAGAGGAGAATGCCAGGACCACCAACCACCTAAACCCACAGTCAGCCATGGAATAAGAAGAAATAAAAGATATAGAGAATAAAGAAAGATAAAAAAGCCCAGAAACAAAATGTAGTTAAAGAGAAATGGAATAATTTAAGTTAGAAAAGCTGGCTTGAAACAACCCAAGCTAAGGTCAGGCATTCATATTCAAGTATTTATTTGGGAGCTGTGTGGTAGGCCCCCAAAGTTTAAAAGAAAAATCCAGTTACAGAATAGAATGGAGGTCATGTGCCCAACCCTCAACTGAGGCTCTATGGACAGTTGATTGTGTTAAGGGTAGAAAAATATTGGTTTTCTTTACAGGTGGGCTCTTGGTTAACTAAGCACACATTAGTGAATGTTCTCACACAAGAGAATAAAGAGCAATGAGCTCAGTATGTTATTAAAAAATAAGAAACGAATCTGAGAGTAGGGGAATAGAGAGATTAAGTGGAGAAGTTGAGAGTGAACATAATCAATGCTCATTGTAAGAAATTCTCAAAGAATAATAAAAACAAGGAATAAAAAATCTATTTTGAAAAGTAGGTGTTTTTGTTTTGTTTTTTCCTACTACTTTGTTTAGCACCTTTAGACTCAGTCTCCCCAAAGAAGTCTCAGGTCATGGGCAAAATGTAGCCAGGTCCTTCAAGTTCTTTGCCTGAGAGTGGCTTGTAAAAAGTCCCGGTTTCCATCAGAATTCCCGTGTACACACTTACTAACCACACCCTTGTTAGCATGCTGGCCTTCTGAGCTCTCAGCAGAATCACCCTTTCAGCATTACTGACAGCATATAGATTTGCACTCATTCCTATCTCCAAACATTCTCTTTTTTGTAAAAGTTTATCTCCCAACTAGTTCCAGTGGCTGAAAAACCATATGGTCAGGTTTAGGCACAAAACTGACAGGGCTCTTAATATCAGTTTTCTAATTTGTAAGACTTTGCTCTTTATAAAAAAGAATCTTAATCTTCTCTGGAGATGTTCAAAGATAACCCAGAGGTGTCATATCACTAATATCTAAGGTACTTTTCAATCAATCAAGCTGACAAGCAAAACTGTCCATCACAAATGCTATGGATTATACTTACCCCACATACACATGCACACACACACACACACACACACACACACACACACACACACACACATATGTAAACCTGCATTCAAATAAGTACATTATGCAAAAAGAAGCAATGAGTTTGAAATAGTAATAAAACAATCTTGACGTAGAAAAGCCCAGAACCATATGGACTTTCTATTGAATTTTATCAGACTTTTAAATAAAACTAATACAAAAAAATGCTAAAAGGGCCAATTTAACCTGAATTCTCGATCACAAGACAAAAATATATTAAAAAGAGCAGTTGCAAACTTCGAGAGTTATTGGCTTTTTTAAATTAAAAAATGTTGTGTATATAGTTGTTTGTTTGAATGTATGTCAATGGAACAAGTGTGCCTGATATCTGCAGAGGCCAAGGGAAACCATATGACTCCCTAGATCTGGAGTTACAGAGGGCTCTGAGTTGTGATGTGAGTACTAGCAATGGAACCCAAGCCCTATGGAAGAGCATAAATTGCTCTTAATATCTGAGCCATCTTTCTAGGCCCCAGCAAATTTATTAATATAACTTTGATTATGGAGGTAGTACAAGCATGTACAAACTTGTGTCCATATTTATCAAGTTATATACATAATATATGTACAGATCACACACACACATACACACACACACACACCCCATCATTATTCCAATGGAGGAGTTTAAAAGGAAAAAATGAATTGCTTTATCTATCCTTGGTTATATTGTGACAGCTTTTATCTTTTATAGATTATCTATTACAAGATGCTAATATCCAACTACTATTATTCTTGACACCAAAACCCACATTTATTCAAGTTTATTTTACTATTAAGCTTCTTAAAACCACATAAAATAGAGGAAAACCTGGAGATTTATTATTATATCCTAAAGTTAAACATAAATGACTGAGATCTTTCTCAATCTTTAGTCTTCTCTTCTGGAGTAATTAAATACTGGCACAGTGTTAAAGGGGAGTTGGAAAGTATATGAAAATATGCTTTTTGTTTCTGGAAACTTGGGACCAGTTCTGTACCACAGAAATCGATGTCATTAGGGTACAGCTACCTCTGCATGGCGATGTTTAAGACTCAACTAGCAATAAGCTAACCAATCACCCCATGAAAGCACTGAACTTAGAAGAGAGGAAAGGTTAGGATTGAAGATTACATCTGAAAGTCTGGCATCACTTCTTTTGGTCAGATGTTATATTATCACACTCAGTGTTTAAAATTAAAGCAATAATCATGATGCAATAACACACACAACCATTTACTTTTCAGCAAGTTCCATGTCTCTTTGTCTGTCTCTGTCACATTGTGTGTGTGAGGTGGGGAGGTAGAGAAAGAGAGAAAGAAAGAGAGGAGTATTCATTTATGTGTGGTATTTTCTTACTCTCTCTCTCTCTCTCTCTCTCTCTCTCTCTCTCTCTCTCACACACACACACACACACACACACACATATACACACACAAAGACAAACAATTATAAATATAATCTAATTTTTTAAGTATTTGTTTTATCTTTAATTATGGCAGATTTGGCATGTGAGTACAAATGCCTGAGGAGCCCAGACATATCAGATTCCCTAGAACTGGAGTTACAAGTGCCAGGAGACAAACTTGAATCCTCTGGGAGAGCAGCAAGCATTCTTAACAGCCAAGCCATTTCTCTGGCCTAGCTATTTTTAACATACCCTTTTGACAAAAACTCATCATTCATTGTATCAGTAGCTTTTCTGTCTCACCATCATTCTTTTATGAAAGCAATGTTTGTTTTCATGCTGTCTTTTCTTCTATGTTTTGTATTCAAGAGTATTTAGGGGACAGATAACATTTTGATTGATAAGATCCCCATTTCAGAGTCCTCATTCATATAAGGTCCTGGAATTGAGGGGCTAAATAGCAATCAAGAAGTAGGTTTGAAAGTGAAGATTGGGTTGTCCTTTTGACTTTCTTTATTATACATTCTCCTTGTGGGAACAGAGGTGGAAGAACATCCTATCTGTTGTCTGTAGGTGTAAACTGTGGGAGAGAGGAATATTATGCTTTCCAGTTACTGTTGGAAAGTTATATTTTTGGACTATTTTGCATCAGTGCAGACATATGACTGGTTGGGATATTGTGGGGCAGATGAGATATGAGTAGAAATGAACTAAGGCTATAAGGCTGAGATGACCAAGTAGGTATAACATTTTCACTCATTTTTCCCCCTAGCTCCTATTAGCTATTGTAGAAAGAAGATTTAGTAGAGGACCCGAGGCCTTAAGAGATATTGAACCCAAAATTCAATATAACCCAAAAACTCAGAGAAGCCCAAGGCCATGAATAACAACCAGGGGGAAACTGCTCATCCATTATAAAAGATCTGCTTTGAGTCAAACACACTTCTATAAGTGTTAGACATGTTTCTTGAGTTTGTTGCTTATGGCATCAAATATTACTGCAATTACTACTACTGGATTACAAAAGCCACTTGGAATAGTCTCAGTAATACTGTTGAAGTCAATCTCTACAAATATACTATAAATTTCAATCATCAGATATTTAGAAAGTGGTTAATATGAGGGCAGATTATTGTACCAGTTTTTCTTTATAGAAACAGCTTCCAGATAGCAAATCTAAAATTATAATTACATATATGCATATATATATAAATGTAATCTTAAATAATCAGATTTTCTTCTTGCTCAATTACAACCTGTACCTCACGCACTTCTGCTCCACCCCCAGCTACCACAGTGCTGAAATGACAATCTCATGCCTCCCTCTTTCAGAAATTAATTTTGCCTTTTAATAAAAGTGGGTGGGAATGACATCTGTTTGTTGATACTTACCATTTCTAAATCTGCACAAATCCTGCAAAATCCTTTCAATGTCTTTGGAAGGGGTTGATCCTCCACGTGGTTTACCATTATTAGCAAATTAAGATGCCCTTTAGGACATGATTTCCACACATAAGTCATTTAAATGCTGTATGGAGAATAGGATAACTACAATACTAATCTCTCTGTGTCTGTTAAAAACCACTAGTGAGTCCTCTCAGTACCCTGCAGTTTTTTCTACTCCAGACTTCTAAATGGAGAAATGTCTGTTTTAGAGCAGAGTCAAGTTTGAATCCAATTAGATGAAGTCTCGAATTTTCATGACGCTGTAGCCTTCCACTCCAAAAGAAAACCTCAAGAAAAGGGAGGGGAGGCCCTTTTCAAAACTCCATTTCCAGGTCAAGTACTTACTATTAATGCCTCTAAAAAAGTCTCTAGTACTGATGACACAAGTAACTTTTAGACAGAAATTCAAAATGAGCTGAATTAAACTTTATTAATCTGAAGGCTGAAATGAAGACTAGACCCCCTTCATATTTTATTACAGCAATGCCATTAGAGCTGGCAGTTTCCAGTCTACAGCTCAAAACCCATTGGTAATGGAACTGAAAACTTCCCGACAATTCTACGTTACCACACTCCCTCCCAGCAGGTGGACAGGAATGGCTATGATCCAAGTAGGGGTCTGAGTCAAAGGCAGGCAGCCAAAAAAAAAAAAAGCTTGGGCAGCTCCCCATCTCCCTTCGGCACTTTGCTGTCTCCCCTAACATTGCTCCAGGTGATTCATGCCTCGGAACACATTTTTGAGGTTCAGGTTCTGATCCAGCAGAATTACAAAATGAATTTTCAGGATCTCTCTTTCTCATTCATTTGAAAGGAAATTGCAACTACCCATTTCTGACTCCTGCTCAAATCATCAACATTTTGGCTTTGGGGAGCTTTCTGAAGACCAGCTAACCTAGGCTAGCTTTTAATGAGTCTTTAAAATACATTTTCCTTCAAAGCCAGGAAAGCAGAGTGCTGACCATCTTGCTTATTATGCAAAGCAATTGTCCTTCACATGTTCAGTAAAAATTTTTACATTATATCTAAAGTCATTTTTTTTCTCCTTAAAGCTGTTCCCTAATTTATAAAGCATTTGCTGTTGTTTGCACTCATATTTTTCATCTGCATTCACTTTTCTTTCTGCATTGATGACAAATATTTAAACTCATCCCTATGGTTCATGTCATACTTAGTAGTTCCAATGCCAGCTACACACCACCCAGACTCCTTTGCACTTTGAATAAAGTTGCTAGTATCTATAAGCTTTCTAAGACTCTCTTTGGACTTCACTTAGCTCACTTTTCTTCACTTTTCACTCAAGCCACGGTTCCATTTTTGGTCCAAGACCAGGAGGCACTATGTCTTTGGTGATACTGGTAAGAAATGATTGAATGATCCTTTCCAACCATCCCCATAGTTATCATAACAAGGAACTGGTATTGTTTTATCTCTACCCATATCAATCCATTTAAACATTTTATGATAAGAAAACAGTTTTTCCATTTGTGTGCCACAGAAGATCTGGATTATAGTTTGAATCCTCCCATGGTTTACCATTGTAGCTTTGTATTGATAAATAATATTTAGTGAAGGTT
Source organism: Sigmodon hispidus (assembly GCA_004025045.1). Classification (NCBI taxonomy): domain Eukaryota; kingdom Metazoa; phylum Chordata; class Mammalia; order Rodentia; family Cricetidae; genus Sigmodon; species Sigmodon hispidus. The sequence goes on along the minus strand of PVIH01018037.1, from coordinate 14,698 downwards.
AACTATATTCTGGGTACTTTATAAGATAGACACTTAAATATTTTTGTCAGTTTAGTCCTGTTATTATTCACATTGGATTTATGGCTATAAAGCTGAAGCTAAGAGAAGATAGATTTGCAACACCTCCCCCCAAGCCTCAGATATTAGCCTTAGATATTAAAGCCTTGATCTCCAATGCTGTCATCCTCAGAAGTAAAACTTCTTAAAAAGTGCCTGGAGAATGAGGGTTTGTTCCCCTCATCAATGAATTTATTCATTATTTGTTTGATTGCATTGAGGGGAGGTGGTAGAAACTGTGAGAGGTATTGTGGAACCATTTCTTGGTAGTTGAAACTTCCTTCCCTAAGGACAGAATGAGACTCATAGGATTTGAAATTAAGAGGATCAAGAAGATCACAAAATGTATGAGGTCAAGTTGTTATAAGCAGTATGGAGGAACAGGAAGGGAGAAATTGGGGAAGAGAAAAGGGGAGCTCTCTTTGGTGGAGTTGTCTTCAAGCTGTGCAGGGAGCTCTGAGGCACTGAGCTAATTGTTAATTGTCACCCTTGTACCCCATGATGGGGTAGGAGTTAGGGTGATGCCACTGACTCTGAATCTCCGTATGTTTCTTAAAGTAAACCCAAGAAGCACATGGACTTCTAGACTTCGAAGGAATCATTGGTTTTGGCTGTCATCAGTGCCTTACCTGGTTGACTAGACATTCATTCACATCTGCCAAGAAAAAGTCTGACAAGACAGGAGTAGGTCCTAGCTGGAGGAAGCAGATCACTGGGAATATGGATTTTAAGAACCTATTTTATCCCCAGCCCTACATCCCTCTTCTCGACTTTTTTCCCTTCTCTCTTTTCCTCCTTTCCATTATGTACTTCTTTCTGCTTTCTGCCTGCTTGAGGTGAACAGCGAACCTAATGATGGGCTGAGCCCAGAACCATGGAGCTAACTTGTACTGGTCCTGTTGAAATTATAATGAAGGTCAGCCTTTGCTTCTTTAAGCTTATTTTTTCTTGCTTCTTGTCACAGCAATTGCAAGCTGACAACATAGAAATCAGTTAAACAGTGAAGCTGTGATCTGAATCCAGGCATTCTATCTGGAGATCACTTAATATTCTTTATTCTCCTTTGAGTTGGGGCATTGATTGGTATACTCATGGGTGAAGCGAAGACATTAAAGTGATTGTGCTCATCCATTCACTCAACAAGTACTTATGGTCATGAGAGAAAGACAAGGTTTCTGATTGTGTTGATTACTTGGCCAAGGGATGTTACAGATCTTTTCATTTCAAATATTATTTAGTTAATGATTGCATATAAATCCCACCTGCCTCTTTCATAGATAACTTAGTTTCTAGATCCTTGCTGACAAAATTGCACAGCTGAGTTCAATCTTACTAACCTTTCCTGAGCCACTGTCATCTGTTTTCCATTAGATTGTCATTTAAATGCTCATCATAATAAAATTAAAAAGTTATTAGACAGTGCTTCAGGGAAAACACAAATGTCCTGCACACAAGCTTCAGTAAACACTATTTTAAAAACAACAATAGTACAAGATTAGTGAATACTTAGCCTTGTTTTCTTTCCATCTGCATTAGAAAGCTCCTTTATTTTCATTTTAACTTCTTTCTGATTTGCGATTCCTCTTTCAAACTGTGCACTACATAAATTTTTAATAATTCTTAATAATTAATTAACTCATTCATTCATTCACTCACTTAATTCATTCACTCATCAAGTCCTTACAAAGTCTCCCTTAAGAGACAACTGTCACCGTGCATGAAAATCTATATTTAAAATTCTATAGATATTAAAGCAAACAAACATTAGTGGGAGACAGATAGATAAATTGTAGTAAATGAGGTATGGACTGCAGAAAATGTGTGTAAAGATTAAAGTCAGGCTCTAATACAACTGGAACGGGAGGGGGATTGCACTCAGCACAGCTAACATTTGAGCAGTATACTGAGTGACAAATAGAAATTGTCACCATGGAGAAAAATGACCAAGAGTTTAAGGTAGTGAGGATGGAATGAGACAGAGACTGATATGCCAAGAACATGACTTGACAGCAACACAATATTTCTGGATGGCTGTAGGAGAGACTGAAATTACAGGGTGAGGCTCACTTAACAAACTTCATAAGACAAATAGAATATAGTCAGCAGTAGGAAGCTGACCAAGGTTGTTAAACAGAGAAATGATGCTGAAAAGGGCACAGGGATGTTCTACTCTGGAAGACTATGTAAATGGTAATGTCCTTACTTATGCAAATGAGCTGCAGCTATAAAACCAAAGTGGATGATCCTCAGCACCAAATGCCCTGGCAACAATTCTGCAGAGAATGCTGGAATATCCAAACCCAGCTGGAAAGAGTGGACTCATTCTGGGCAAAATGCTTGAGGAAAAATTTGATGCTTTCTAACGAAATTGTTTGTCATAGGTTACATAGAATTTCTAAAGAATAATATGAAAAATTGAAATAGAACACTCTAGACATTTTTTAAAATGTAACTTAGCTAAGGCAACAAAAAATACAAGATATTCATTCTTGATGAAGCAAAATTTATATATATATACATATACATACATTCATATATGCACATATGTATATAACAGAACCAAGAAACTATTTGACATAAGTATTTTATTGTCATGTTTTCTGAGTGTTATGTGAAAATATAGGTTCTTATATTTGATCTAAAATTTAGGTTTTGAAACTATAAGATTTATTTCTTTTGCTATTATATATTATCATGTAAGATTTAATATATATATATGTTTGATTTCTTTCCCTTCTCTCATTCTCCCAACCCCTCCCATATTGCCAACATTAAAATTCATGGCCTTTTATTTTCTAATTATCATTGTTACATATATATGCAAATAAATATATAAATAAAACCTGATGAATAAAAGTGTTGCATGTATATTTTTAATTTAAGGTTAACTACTTAAGATTAAATAACCATATAGGGTGCTTATCTCTGGGAAAGATCAAGTCATCCTCTCTTGGCAGTTTTCAGTTGCTTATAGCTCTTCATGTAAGGACAGGGTCCCATGCCATTTTTCCTATCTACATTGTTGTGTAAGCTGATGCCAATGTTCAAGTCTTGTTTTAGCAGCCATACGGTTGAAGTTTCTTGGGTGTTGCTTCCCTGTCATATATAGAAGACTCTTGGTCCTATGGTTTTTACCATCTTTTTGTCCATTCTCTCATGATGTTCCCTGAGTATCATGTATAAATGATTGTGTCATAGATGTATAAATTGTGTTTTGGAGCATCAGTCAGTTGTTCTCTGTATTTTGACTAGTTCTGACTTTCCATCCACTGCAACAAAAAGCTTCATTGATAATTGGTGAGAGATATACTTATCTTCAGATATAAAAGGTATTTATAATTAGGCTGGAACTATACTAGTTTAGGAAAGTAGCAGTGACAGGTTCTCCTCTAACATTCAAGACCTCAATAGCCAGGGGTAGTTGACTAGGTTTCAGCAATAGGCATGATTTCCCTCGTTGTTTAACAGCCCGTATGTCCAATTAGTTATTTGTTACCATCAAGATATGATGAATATCACTTGTACACCTGTAGAGATGCCTTGTCATGCTGTGATCATTGATGTGATTCATAGGCACCCCAGCTAAGTAGAACTTCTGTATCATTTCTTTCCTTGGCAGCTCTAATAGCACTTCTTTATTTCATGGAAGCTAATCTTTGGATAGGATGCTTTTGGGTCAGATACATCTTGATTCTTCAGAATTCTGTGTCTAAAGTGTGTGGTATCTTCAAAAATAGGAACTTACCTTCAAGTTCTTGGAGACAACTGCAGAAAGCAGTAATAGCTAATAATGGTTGGAAAAACAAAACATTTGATTAGGCTAAATACTAGCTGCAGAACCTCAAGGGTATTGAATCCTGTGGTCTTGTCTATCATACCATAGCTTAATGTCTGGCTCATCCTCAGTCTGTAACAAAATCATTCCCATTACAGCCATCACAATTAGGTAAGTATAAAGATGTTATGTGGCCAGAAATTCATAGATATCATCCTTTTTTGTGTCTTTCTTAGAAAAAGGAGAATGTTGTTTTCTATAATTTACCACATCTATCTCCTAAAAAAGTCTCTTTCCAAAAACTGATCATACTTAGTAACATGAGTTAGTACGGTTGACACAGATTGTTAGAGGCGGTAGGGTATTCAGCATCCTCTGAATTATACACTGTTTGGGAAATGTCAGAATGTTTAAAAAAAAAGATTCAGTACAAAGAAAGAGAGGAATGGTTAGTGTATACACACTTTAAGCACACATGATTTGTCAATCTTGTGCCTTTGGCTCTGCCCTTTAAAAGGCTCTTCAGAGTCAATTGTCCTTCACAGCAGTACTTGCAGGTAATTGAGGAGTTTTGAGGTTAAGGTCACTCTTACATCTTTGTCTACTAGATGTATGGAAAAATTTTGCAATAGACCTGTTGGAATATTCTAGTAAGATAGCGATGTTTCTTTTGTGTCCTTGTTTATTTTATTATTTTTCCCCTGTGTTTCATTGTGTCAACAACCCACATCATCAATCTAACTAAGCATTTTTTTTTCTCATAATTTTTATCTTTCAACAACAGGCTTTAGGGTTTTGGCCAGTCACCAAACTTTCCATTAATGATTCCATCTTGGATTCAGCTGGGTGCTGAAGGCAAACATTATTTACTCTGCCACTGGCTTAAATTACAGTGAAAAGTGCTGTGCATAGGAATGTGACCTATAAGATTTCCAGTCCACATACAAAGGAGTTTGAGTATGTGCCTAATATATTGATTGGCCCTCTACCACTTCTATATCTTTCAGCTCTTAAAAAATATCTATGGTAGTCTATCTTCTCATTTTCTTCATTCCAACTCCATTGCAAATGCTCATCTGACAGTAGTTACTATCAATACTCATAAAGAGAAAGGGAATAATGTTCACTAAAAGTAGATAAAATAAAGACTTACATTTTACACTCTTCTATCACATACACAAACACACATTTTAATAAAAACAAAAATGAAAAGAAAAAAGAGGAAAGACAGTCTGAGAATGTGGAAGGAGAATTCTTACCTTTATAATCCCATTTTTTGGTTTCTACTTGATCTTTTTTCACATTATAAAATCTTGGTTGAAAGTATAAATTTCTGCATGAGGAGAAGTATTCCTGGTTGTACTTTTATTAAAGATTTATCAAATTATTTTTAAAACAAAATTTATCATGCCTTATGTTCAGAAGGTTTACATATAAAATATACATATGTGTGTGTATCTGTATATATCTTAAATAAAATTGTACAGCTTGGTGTGATAATGCTCCCCAAGAGGCAAAGACTATCTGACAAAAGCCCTAGTACCCAGCCTAGGAAACATTCTATAGAGTTATTAGCCAGGAAAATTCAAGATATTCTTCTAACAATATAGGTTATTGCTGTTGCCTGTGGTTGCCTCCCAGGAGTTGAAGGTAAAGCTCTGTTGCTAACGATAACACACACTTTGGATGCAACATTTTGAGAAATCAAGATGTTACTAGCCTGGGAGTTAGTTCTCCAAGGACTAGCTCTCACAGTATCTGAAAGCTTTCAAGGGAAGAAACAACCAATAGTTCTGCAAAGCTGTAAAGCTTCTGAACCACAATAGTGACCAGAAAAAGAACAGATACCCAAGGGCTAAATAGTGGAACTCACTTCTGAAGGGTAATCAAAAACTACCTAATTGAAATTTAGATCCACTCAATACGAGAGACCTCATGCCTGGTTATAAACTTAGCCACCTACCAATGGCTGGAGAGGTAGGTCATGGACCTTAGAGAAGAACCCACTCTGTCACTTTCCTAAATTAGGGTCAATCCCAGCTGCATCTAAATATTTCTCCTTACAAACACAGATAACTGTAGCTCTCAGACCTCACCCAAAAGCTTCATTTTACAGCAGAAAAAGACCATTAGAGAAATGGGCAAAATGCAGAGACTAACTAACCTGGGGTGTTCAGCCTCACTTGATCATTTGATCTGTTTACAATGCCCCACAGTTAAGGCTCTGGGAATACTTATAAGAGGGAAAAAATGACTACAAAAGCCAGAGGATCAGGAAGTCTGCTGCAAGACTGAATCTTCTAGATATGACAGAGAGCTTTACCCATGAAACCTTAGTCATATAGTGATATATAGTCATATAGACCTGCAGTGATAGAACCTGCTTGGCATCCTAATACCTGAGGGGGAAATCTCACAAGGTATCACCCTTCCCTCCCACAGGAAAAAAGTTCTAGGCAATTAATAGCTACTAAAAGAAAAGATTCAGTCTCCTCTACAGAAGAGATCTCTAATAAGTCATTCACTCCTAAGTGGTCAGCTCTAAACATGTATGTATGAGAAACACAAAACATTAAGTGGATTCAGCAGATTGTATTTCTTATACACAAGTATATGCCTATGTTTAAGAATAAAAAACTAAAAATTATTCATTTAAGAGGTAGTTCAGGGACATAGAAAAAATTGGAGGGAGATCAGCTAGGGTGGAAATAAAATATTCACGTATAAAATTCTTAAGTAGCAAAAGAAACAAAGAGAGCTTTAGGGTTACTGAGAGATGGATGCAACTGGATGCAAAGTTCAAAGATTATCCCTGAAAGGCTGGATTCCTCTCCTTTACTTCTTACTTCTAAAGTGATGAGGACACTCCTCTGGGGTTCTTTCCAGAGTCAGTAAAGATGACCTCTATCAAGCCCCACTTTACATTTTAATGGCTTGCAAGTAGAAAGGAGAAGAAATCATTAGTCTAACACTATTTATTTATTTCTTATTCTCTTCTTTACACTGAGGGCATTAATAGGGTCTATAGGCAAAGCTCACCTAGACCAAGAGCAAAGCATACATGACTAGACAATTTTGGGTCATATTATACCGACTGTTGTGTCAAGAATAGCAGAACACATCAGCAGACACAGGGATATTTCATGAATGTTGGAGGAAGGTGTTTAAGGCAGGGACACTGAGATGACAAAGATAATGTGCTCATCACAAGAGAAAAGATGAGAGGCTTGATCAAGGTCAGCTTTGGGTACCACATTATTCTTGACCCACGGGAATGTAAGTGCCCCAGCTTCCTTCTTCTTACAAAAGCTTAACAGCCAACTTATGCTGTGTGGGAAGATGCATTTGTCCAGCAAGTGGAACAGATCACGCAGATGTATCTTAAAGAGTTCTTCAGATGAATGCCACTCTACAAGTATGAAATGTGTTAGGAGAAAACCGCTTCAACTTGAAGTTAATTTATGCAAAGGTGAGCCAGGGGTTAGAGGCAGCAATACAACACCATTTCTCAGAATGTCTTTTTCACAGTTTACATTAAAACTCTCTTTCCATAACCCCTCAAAAGGAAAAAAAAAAGCAAAAAACAAAAAAAACAAAAAACCCAAGTTTGCCACAGGATAGATTTCAACATAATTTTCTTTTCCAGTGATATTACTTTCTATCTTTTTGGTTTCTCCAGTGAGTAGATCATGTGCAAGCATTAATGATTGCACAATGCACAGGGTTAGTAAGGTAAGCGGAGCTCATAATTACCTCATTTACATTCTTTTATTCACTGAAACAGAATTCTTAATGACTTTTATATGAAATGCTGGGTAATCAGCACAAATGAAGCTCTCTGTGCAGGATGGAGAAGGGAGCCAAGTTTTTGGCTCTCAGCAGAAAAACGCCTGATGAATGGTCAGACAAAAGAGCCCAGCATGGAAACCTACGATGGTAGGAATTCCAAATCTGAGCCAACAGTTACGTTTTAAGAAACTAGTGCATGACTAACTTGAGATCTCCCAAAGCAAGTTTTGAAAAGACAAAAGGGCACCATGTATTTTTTATCTCCTCTGTGATTACCAGAATAAAATAACCAGTTATCAGTACTTGTAGTATTGTGGGAAAGAGAAAACCAGTCAATAAATGAAGAAACTTGCATTTTGGTCTTGCCTTTATACAAATGAACTCTTTAATAAGTGACTTCACCTCTCTGTACCATTCATTGGAAAAACAAAATTGTTTGTGTTTTCTTAAACAGGTTTATTTGAGATTTTTGAGTCACAGTAGTTTAGTATCTCCTGAGGAAGGGTTTTTTGAGCCCCAAACATCAGCTGATCCTTAAATAACAAGCAACAAACAAACAAACAAACACACAAAAAACCCTAAATAAATTTATATGGGAAAGATGTTCTCTGGGTGAACCAATCTTACTGTTCAAAAACAAAGAAATACTAAAATGTGGCAAGGATAAAAGCAGTAGTCAGTTACCACATGCTCTTGTGACCTCATGTGTGTCATAAAGACACAAAGTACATTATTTCATTGGGTGACATCACACTGACATAATGTCAGCATAAGACACACCATTTGGAAGACAAAGACCCCTTTTCTAATCCTAAAGCTGTTATCTGAGTGCCTAAAAGGGACTGTTTCAGCAGAAAAATACTTCCTCTCATTTCTCTACCTCTCTTAATTTCCTTAGAGAAACCTTTCTTGTAATTTCAGGTTTTAACACCAGTAAGTGTCCAGGTTTCAAACTATTCATTTTCTGCAAGTCTTACAGAATATGATTCATGAGGTTTCCAGACCCATTTCACCTCCAGGGCATCACTGGTGTGTGTGAGCATGAGTGTAATTTGAACTGACATTCTGCTTATTTTAGAGACTGCTCTAGAATTTCTTTCCATGAACATGGTGCCAACATTTAAATGTGGTTAATCAATTGAAAATCATTTTAGAAAGCAGATGCCCTATGTATTCATACCAAACAATTTTTACTCTATGCCTCACTTCATATTCAGGTAATAATAACATGCATTGAGTAATGGGCTTTCCCCACTGTATGTTGTTACCTATGTCATTAGTATTTAAAGGAAAAGTGACTAGAATCTTTCTATATACTCATAGATTTCTCTGTCTTCCTTTATAAAATGCTGCACTGTTACAAACATGGCTACTTTCTAAAACTCTTTCTATGTGTGTGCATGTACATAGTCATGTGTGCAATTATAGGTGCATGTGCTGGTCCTTGCCTTACACTTTGAGACAAAGTCTCTGATTGGCTGTTGTATATGCCAGACTAGCTAGCCTGTAAACATGAGTGCATTTTTCTCTATCCTCCTTCTGCCTTGCCTTACAGAGCTGGGATTAGATACTTATATCTAGCTTTATGCGGGATCTAGAGAATTAAACTCAGTCCTTAACTAGAACCCAAGTGGGTTGTTTTTTTGTTTTTTTGTTTTTTTGGGGTTTTTTTGTGGCTGTTGTTATCACCCATGTATACAGGAAATGCATTGCCATGGTTTGGAAGCCAAGGTGGCTAAGGTTTTAAACTTTCTCTCGGTAGGTAACTGTCGGTATCCTGAGTTGAATGTTAGAATTACATTGGAATGTCATGTTTAGAACCTCCTCTTCCCCACAACACTACTGTGAATTTCCACTTTGTGTGAGCGACTGCCGTGTTTCTATCTTTATTTCCCTCCTATTTTCAAATACCTCATTATATCTGCTAGGATATGAAATTTAACTGCACACTCTGGTCTGATGTTTCTTAGGCTCCTTGTAAGTCTCAAGAGGACAGTCCAATAGTTTTGGTTCCCTGAAGGAGATAGGTCTGCAATTGGAGGAAGCTGGGGAGTGGCAGTGGTCGAGAATCAGCAGTGGGTTTTCCTTCCACATGGGCATGTCGATCAAAGGCAGTCTGCTCAGCACAGCTGTATGCTGAGAATGAGAATTCAGAGCTTTGCTACCTACAGCTTTTCCTCTTAGGTGCCACAAAACTGAGTGATGCTGAGAAATGTAAAGAAAGCCTTTCTGTGTGTCAAGCAGCCTGGCAACAGTCTAAGATGCCACATGGAGGTGAAGAAGCCACATTGTCCCCAGGGATGGGTACTATATAGAACTGGGAAGAAGATGCAGGTGACTACCCTGTAGTACAGCAATAAACTGTTTCTGGCTTTTTCAAAGAAGTTTGACACATGTAAGTCTTATTATTGATTACATCAGTAATTCCTTTTGGGAGGGCAGAGTTCGCAGTTCAATTTCCCAGGTTTCTCTGGAGGGGAGATGACTCCATACCGCTTTGCCAAATAGTGATTCTTATAAGTATTTCTCTTCAGAGTATCTCAGTTTTCCTGGGCTCTTCTGTCAGAGTCAGTGGTATGCTCTGGGACATACATACCACTACCTAGCAGTCATGGTTGTTCTCACTGTACCAGGCTGCTACTTCTTTTACCTGTCTTCTGTTTTTCCTTGACTTTGTACTTTCATCTCTGCCCTGTGATCACAAGCTTCCTGGAGACTGATGGGAAAAGTTCCAAACTGCAACCTTGGCTCTCTGATCCAGAGCAAGAGAATATTCTTGGACTTCTGTACAACATTATAGGAAGATATCTTCAACCACTGGAAGTTTGCCCTAATTAGATTGCTGCTTATCTTTTCACCTAGCACTTAGTGGTGTCTCTGACTTCAAGTAGCTATTGGACCATGATACTTTGTTTCCTAAACTATAGGTTTCAATTTGGGTGGCAGGTATTTGATGCTTAACTTTGTATCTTGAAGAACACCTAATCACCAGACAATTTCTAATTATTGGGTATGCAATTGAACCTAGAAAGTGGATGCTTAGGGTGTATCTCAGTTGGTAAAGGGGTTCTGGTGGTGCATGTCTGTGATGCCAGTACTTGAGAGGTAGAGGCAGGAGGATTAGACGTCAAGGTCATTCTCAGCTACCTAGTGAGTTTGGAGCAAGCAAGAGATACACAGTTCATCGTTATCATCATTATCACCATCATCATCTCTATTATTATCATTACTGTTTGTGCATGGGTGTATTCTGTACTCTGCACGCATGCCTGGTGTCTGAGAGGACAGAAAGAACATTGAATCCTCTAGAACTTGAGGTACAGATGATTGTGAACCACCATGCCAGATGATGGAAATCAAACCCAAGGTCCTCTAGGAGAGCAGCCAGTGCTCCTAACCTCAGATCCATCTCTCCAGCTCTCGTGAAACAGATTCTTAATGTGAGAAAACAATGATGACTAGGGTGTTAAATGTTAACCAAGCATGGAAAATTATGCTAAAGTTATATCAGAAAATGTCCTTAGAGGTGATAAGCTAGGACAATTCTTAATCAAGAACTGTGTAACCAGATATCTAGATTATAAAGATCAAATGGAAGGCCATTTGTCACCTTCAAACAATACGTTATACAGGACAATCCTACAGGCCAAACTGCTACCACCTTCAGGGATTTAGTTGATTGAGAAGCCACTGTTAGGGATGGGTTATCTCTTTACTGGTTAATGGGAAAGAAGGCCCTAGAGACCCCCAAAGGATAGGTAAAGACTTCTTCCAAAACTGTTTGTAATAGTCCACAACTAACTAGTAAGATCATATTACTAAACATGGCTATACCTGAGTCATAAGTGTCCCCTTCCTGCAGCTAATTTTATGGAGTAAAAAGATACTGCTAAGGTTGCTGAGAATAATTAAGGACAAAGTTCTATTCTATTTGCTTCTATTCATGCATGCTTCACAATAAAAGTGCCAAGCAAGATATGACTGTTGGTGTGTTCCAGACACCGCTGGAGTTTGCCTCCAGGCATGGCCATGTGCCCATGTCGTAGTCATGCCCTCACCCGCAGAGCATGCTCCCAGATGCAGCTGTGCCCTGGCATGCCCCTAGATGTGGCTGAATGCCCACCTGCTTTTTTAAGATGGAATAACACGTGGCAGTGAGTTCTTTTTTCTGCTATCTCTTCTTTCCTCCTTTTTTTTCTTTCGTCCTTCTTTCTCTCCCCTCCCGCACCCCTTCTCAGATATCTGAACCCCCTAAATAAAACTCTATATGGCACCTGGCAGCAAATGTTCCATGTTTCTCCCACATGCAAGATACTAACAATGACAGCCTGTGCAATAGTGGTAAGAAGTATTTATCTATAAAACAAACATTTTATTGGATTTTTAAGCCCATTCCAACAGGAAAAAAATCATATTTGGTGCTGGGAACTTAGACAAAAATGCTGTGACCAGGAAGTCATGGGATCCAGTTGAAAAGTAACTGGCATATCTTTTTTAAAAGAGTTATTGGCTGGGGCTCTTCCTGCCAACTGGGTTTATAATCAGAGGCTATTAAGGAGTTAGTATTTATTTGGAAATTTTTCTGTTTTATGTTTTTTTGTCCTTTTTTATCACTTGTGTTTTGTAGTAGGAAGAAGACCCCCGAGAATGGCAATAGACATTCTGTGGAAACAGTTAATGAGAGATCATAAAGGTTTGATATCTCCCTGGAGTTGCAAGAGAATATTTAGTCTCCTCTCCCAGGCTCCAGGACTCTTGAGGAAGAGGGCAGGCAGAAAGAATGTAATAGCAAAGGAAGAGGTAGGTGGTATACAACACCATCCTCTGAATCTCTCTGCTACCATCTTCAGGAGCTACACTGAGTTTGCCCCTAGAAGGTCACCAGAGCTGGGCTTGTTGAGAGTTAACATTTTCTCATAGGGAAGAGAGAGAGAGAGAGAGAAATGGATGGATCATGGGACCTTTGCTCAAGGGCAGACACCTCCTGAACCAGGTTTAAGTAATTCTCTTCTACTTGCTTGGGACTCTGGGGAGGGAAGGACTAGAACAGTCGCTCTCAATCTCCCTAATGCTGTGACCCTTCCATACAGTTTCTTGGGTTGTAGACCCCCTAAACATAAAATTATTTTTATAATTTCAAATTGCTACTTCATAACTGTAATTGCAACTGTTACGACTCCTAATATAAATATCTAAGGCAACCCCTGTGAAAGGGTCATTCATTTGATAGCCCAAATGACCTTGACCCACAGGTTGAGAATGACTGGACTAGAGTCAATGGGTAGAGAAGGACTAGGGAAATTTCATCTGCACACCCATGATGGACTCATCATCCATGCTGAGTGCAGATCTTCCAGTATCACTATTTTGAAGTCACTCATGCTCCTGCGTGTAACCCTTCATCCAATGATCTTTAATTAGCCTTGGTAAAGTCATTGGTTCTCCAGACTGAACATTTATTAAAGTATGGCCAAGTAAGTCTCTGGAACTATAGAAGGAAGGAGGCAAATGTTGTTTATGTCTCCCTATAGAAGAAAAGTTAGCAAAGTATATGATTAACATAAACCTGAACATCTCAACAGTCAACTGTATGCTGCTAATAAAGGAACTGTTTGAGCATATGGCAGGCATCTTAGAAGTATGTGGGGGAAATCAGAACATAGATAGAGGAAAGAGGGTGGAATCAAGAGAGATACCATTCAGCCACCCAAGAAACAACATGTAAAAGTTACACAGGTAAGCCACGGGACATGTGGCAAGATAGATTAATGGAAATGGACTAAGATGGAAGAGCTAGCTACCAATATGCCTGAGCCTTAGGCCAAGTAGAATATAATTAATATAAGCATTGGAGTCCAACACTTTTTGTGGGGGTCGGGGGAAAAGCTGCAGGTGGGTCTGATCTGCAGGGCTGGGCCAGGCCAGAAACTCATTCTACAGATATCATTAAAAATATCAAAAAAGATGGAGTGTTTGGTTATAACTTTACCATACAAAATAAATACCTTTCAATTCTGTTTAAATTAAATCACTTAGTAAATAAGTACAAAACAAACTACTCTGGACAATATAAGCCAAAATATAAAGTATGTATAAACTTAACATGCAAAGAAGAATGCATTTTCTTTTTCTTCATAGCTATAATCAACATTTAGAAGGTTTTAATTTGTTTCTAAATTAATACACAGAAGAAAATTCATTAAAATAGTGATTAGGTATATATTTGTGAAACTAGTCATGTGGACTCATTCAAATAAAAAAGGACACGAGCATTCCCTAGCAATAACAATAATTAGGAGAACTGTGCTTTATCAGATAATGAAACTTATAAAATGACACTGGTGTGCTACAAACACATAAATAGACAAACCAATGGAACAGAGAAGGTCTAAAAATATACAACTATCCAGAGAATTAAAAATTTATCAAGTTAATGTCTCAAATCAATGGAGGAAAGATGAGATGTTATTTTTTTAATGAGAAGTCTCATATAGCCATTGCCAGCTTCTAGTACACCAGTATCATATGTGACTGTGGTGCATTTCCATGAATAATGAGCCAATACTAACACATCATTATTAAATCCCATACTTTTCTATCTTCTTTGGCATTCCCCAATGTCTTCTTTTAACTGCATGGAGACACTACATTAATTATAATGTCTCTGCACTCAATCTTTTTTTTTTCTTCTTTATTTATTTTGTATTTATCAAAAAAAGTAAAATGAATTTAAAATGCTGAAAAGTTAACAATATTTATAAAGAAGATAAAAATCATAAACATGACTTATCAAGGGTGATAATGCAAATAAGTTTGCTACACATAAAAATACTAACCCTAACCCTAACCCTAGCCCTAGCCCTAACCCTAACCCTGTCTATCCTTATTCAATGTCCTTCCCCCTTCCTCCACATCAGGTCATTTTTCTTCACCACAACTCCCCATCCCCTCCCTGGGCAGGCAGCAGACAGTCCCATGGTCCCAATAACCCAATAACCCAATATTGCTTAGTTGAGTCTCTACTCCTGGCAGATCCAGTTTTGTCCCCCCTCCCTCAAGAGTCAGTCAGGTGTTCCA
>PVIH01018036.1:0-39816 GCA_004025045.1 Sigmodon hispidus | reverse complement strand
AGTTGCAGAGAAGAAAAATGATCAGATGTGGTGGGAGGGGGAAGAGACTTTCAATAAGGATATACAGGGATGGAAAAAAAAATTCAGAGGGAAAGCTGAACACAAAGAAAATATATGTGTAGTAATCTTATTTGCATTTCCACCCTTGATAAGCCATGCTTATGATTATTATCCTCTGTATAGTTATTGTTAACTCTTTCGCATTTTTAAATTCTTTTTACTGTTTTTTTTTGATAAATACAAAATAAAGAAAGAAAAAAAAAGAATCAGAGCAAAAAAAAAAATAAAAAGAATTTCCCCCATTAAACTGATAATTCAATGAAAATGGAAATGTTTCTCCAGCTCAGAGAAATATAAGTGTTATTTTTTCATTATGTTTAAGATTATATACAGCACTAATTTGGATTAATGAAATTCAAATGAACACTTGGACATGTCCCTCAACTCTGCTCACTTCTCTGTTTCTCTTCACTATCATCCTATCTCTATGGTCTCTCCTGAAGTAAAAATCACTGTAATAATCACCTTTAGAAATAATGCATTTATTATTCATTTGTGTGTGTGTTCAGGTGTGTGCCAGGGCCCATGAAGGACTAATGTGGATATTGGATTCCCTACAGCTAGAGTTCAGGTAGGTATGAGCCACTTGATTTGAGTGTTGGACACTCAACTCATGTCCTCTGTAAACACAAAGCAGTCTTAACTACTGAGCCATCTCTCCAGCCTCCTTGCTATAATATCTCAGATAGACTTTTCCACACTTATTTGACATCCTTCAGATCCACTGCCTTTGGTGGCACTGCAGCCATCTGTCTAGAATACAGATGTTACTATATTATATTATGCATTCAAGTTCTAAGATATGTTTATGGTCTCCTGTAGCCTGCAGAGCTCTTCATCAGAGCCATGTCTGTTTCCCAAGCCTTCTTTTTGTGGTTCCCACACTGTTAATGACCATCATATCATTTAGCCTTTAGGCTCCTTTAACATCTTGCTGGTATCTCATTGTCTGTATGGCGCATTTCTCAAGACTAAGGTAAGCTTTCCATTTTTTTTTTAAAACTTTATTTATTTATTTGCCTTGGTGTTTGCCTGGAACTGGAACTACAGACAGTTGTTAGCTGCCATGTGGGTGCTGGGAATCGAACCCGGGTCCTCTGGAAGAGCAGACAGTGCTCCTAACCGCTGAGCCATCTCTCCAGCCCCAAGCTTTCCATTTTAATACCCAACTCCTCATATATCTTAGCTATTTGTCCTATATTTAATTATTAGATTTTTGATGACTCCTGAGATCCTGAATTGAATTTTTGTAACAGATCCTAGCATGGTAACTGGGATACATTAACAGCTCAGTCAGTATTTACAGTTATTATTATCACCTGGTCCATTTGAAAGAACCTAGCCATGCTGACTTTAAAGACAGGTCATTGAAGATTAGTGTTCACTTGCAATTGTCTATATATACATATACACATGCACAGCTAGTATTCTATTATAAATAATTAATAATATTAATATATTCTCTATATTACTTGTTACATATAACTAATATATATCGTATGTAAAATATTCTTTGAAGTTAAGCAAATCACTCAGTGTCACATTATTAACATTCCCTGGAATGGAAATGTTACATTATTAAGTTCCAATACATATCTTGGAAAAGAAACTGATTTGATTAAAATTTGAATTTTAGATTTTTTTCCAGAGAAGCCAAATTGCTGGTGATATTATGTGAACATCTGGATATGTTGATAAAGTGACATAAATGTAATGGAGTGTCTACTCCTCCTCACCCTTCAACTACATGTATGTCCCACCATGGCATTTATCATACACTTGTTTCTGAGGCCACATCTTTTATCTGAGGAGAACCAATTTGAAAAAAGAAATGCATTCTTTCTTATCCATATGCTCTAACCATTTATAGCTCGACAAGTAATAGATGTTTGCCCAAATAATGTCTTTTGAGTATATAAGAAAAAATAGATTTTTACATTCTAAACAACATTAAAGTGACCACACCCATGAATAATAGTCATGTTAGTTAAGTTTTTATAGATATACAAAAATGTATTTCAGTTAGATAGATAGTCTTCAAACACTTCAAAAACATACAATATAACATTTAAAATATTTTAAAAACTTAGACTTTTCTAGACAATAAGACAAGTCTGCTCCTAACAACACCAATATATTTCAAAAAATAATAAATATTAAAAAACTTCATATAAAATTTACTTTATAACAACAATTAACCACTAAACAAAAACTATTCTACTTAATAATATACTATATAAACTAAACATACAAGTTCCATAAAAAATAACCTCTAAACTTTAACAAAACAAACCAAAATAGTTCTTCAAATTCCTACTTTACAAAAAAATTATCAAATGTCCTTCATAACACAAAAAACCTAATAAACCATGCCAAATTTCCTACATCACTAAAAAATATACCAAAAGCTTTAAACCTAAAAACTAAAAATAATACCCCAACATTACAAAAAAACTTTAAATAACTGTCCAAACAAATACCATCTCTTTCATTTTCTAAACTTTAAAAGTTACTTATGCTTCATATTTATTTAAATAATATTATAGCCTTCTACAATCTTTAATTTAATTTAATAATTTAATAATTATAAATATAATTCTTAATTATTTTA
Source organism: Sigmodon hispidus (assembly GCA_004025045.1). Lineage (NCBI taxonomy): Eukaryota > Metazoa > Chordata > Mammalia > Rodentia > Cricetidae > Sigmodon > Sigmodon hispidus. The sequence goes on along the minus strand of PVIH01018036.1, from coordinate 37,145 downwards.
AAAAATATATAAAATATAAAACTTTAAACTCACAAAAATAAAATAAATAAAGTATTTTCTTTAAGTTTATTAATTACAAATAAACTAAATATTATAACTATAATTTTTACTTAATAACTATTCTATTATATATAATTTTACCATATAAAAATTAAAACCTTCCTTTTTAAACAAAAAAATGTGTTAGTACTATTTTCTGTATGTCATACTGTAAATGACTGTTTTGGCCTATTGTGAGCACCGTAGCAATAGGCAGGAAATCAGAGTAGAGACAGGTAGGAGAGCAGAGTCAGTCAGTCTCCATCAGACCCCCAAGGAAGAACCATGTAAGGAATCCAGGTGAGTCACGGGCCAGTCGACATGACAAATAGATTACTAAAAATGAGTTAAATTAAGATAAAAGATCTAGCTAACAATGTGTCAAAGACATAGGCCAAACAATATAAAATTATTATAAACATCTAATTCATTTCTTTAAGAGATCAAAGCCACCACAGACAAAGTCCAAACTTCTGGCCCAAACAGGCCCAAAAATATTTAAAAACAAAAGTGTGTGTCACTCACAGTCAGTTAATTTGACTCCCAAAAGAGGAGACTATGATGTTATTTTCCATGAGAGTAGTTTGTTTAGTTATTATTTGCATCTTCTTCTGTTACAATGAATAGCAACTATAAGCTATAGGATCTGTAAGGAGATTTTTTAAGTTTCTAATCATGGTTTCATCATCCAGCAGCTGGACATGTTCATGTCACTAGGACTCATCCATGAACTGAGAATGAAGAGAAGTCTCTACAAAGCTGTCTTGATATTAACTAAGATAATACATGCAAATTGTTCAGCACATCCAGTATAGTTAGCACTCAGTAGGTGTCAGTATCTACAACATCATGATTATACAAATTGTTACAATTAAATTCTTTGAAAGACATGTTTGTCAAATTTTGTTTTTGATTGTGAGGTTCCTTTAGTCTCCAAAGAAGGTTTGGAGCCATCAATAACTTTATCCTTAGAGTCATGTAATTTGAAATGAACTTTGACACCTCCTCCAGAAAAGGATGAATCCTTCTGGTCAGACTCTCATTCCAAGGCTGCCCTCCAGATGGTGGAACCTAACAGACGGAGCAGAGACAGGGGCCTTGGTGAAGGAAAGTCGGGTGGCAACGTGACAAAGAATGGATATTTAAGAGCATGTGTCAGGATGAGCAGAGAGAGGACATGATGTGCTCTGCTGGCAAGCAGAAGCCTAAATAGGTCACATGTGCTCAATACAATCTGAGCATCAGCTGTAACAAAGCCAAGAGCAATAGCCAGCTGAGTGGAGCCGTACCTGGCTCACCGAGTCTCCAAAAGGAAATCTGCCACACTCTTTCAAGTGATTCCAATAGAGCAGGTTGTTTTCCACAGAAGCTGTGATTCTTTTTTGGAAAACAAGTTAGGGTTCTTGGCAAAATTGAAGATGAAAACCTATTAGTAATGTTGTAAACAACCAAGAAAGTATTAATTAGTTAATAAACAAAAAGTATAGGAGTTGACAACTGAACTTTTTAGTTAAAATAAAAAAGAACATTAGTACAGAACTGGGAAAGTAACACACATTCAGCCAAAGAAATACTCTGAAATAAAATAAGTATCAAAATGGATATAATGAAGGATAATGAGCATTAGACTGTGGCCAGTTCTTACCGAATTAAGGATGAGAGGGTCTCATGGGCCTAAAAGCTGGCACTGTACTTTGTAAATTGGGCCTTGGCTGGCTTTGTGTGTTGCTAGCTAAATCTCCAGTACTTTTTTTTTTTTCTTAAATCTTAGATAATTATCCCTTGGTGGCTCAAAAATCTTTGCTTTTGAAAGTACTTTCAAAAGATCTAAAGATCTTAGAGATCCTTAGAGAGATGAAACAAGTCTCTGAGAGAAAAGTCAACTTTCTTTTCAGGAAATCATCTAGTCATCAAAGTAAATCTTAAAAATACCTTGGGAAAACCATATATTAAGAGAACTATAAGCCAGAACTTTTGGTTTTCTCACCATCTAGCTGACTCTCCCATATAATTATCTTTATGGTCAAATGGTCCTAATGTTGCTGATTATAGATGAGACGATGTTATATCCAGTTAGGGGAAGAGAAACAAATAAAGAAAAGATAATGTGTGATTAAGAGACCACTAAGTCACAAAGGAAAATGGCTGTTCACATTTTCCTTTTCTTGAATTCATGGGTTATATTTAAACATTGGGTTGCTTGTTTTGTGGATTAAAATATTGGTAAGACAATTAAAATTCCTGTACAGCCAGGCATGATGATACATACCTTTAATACCAGGCATGGTGGTACATGCCTTAATACAATTACTACTGAGTCAGAGGCAGGTGGATCTCTTTGAGTTCAAGGCCAGCCTGGTCTACAAAGTGATTTCTAGGACAGCCAGGACAGCCAGAGAAATTCTGTCTCAAAATCAAATACAAAACAAAACAAACAAAATTCCTGTACAATTTATTTAATCCTCATAAGAAAACAATAGATCCAGGAGAGGGAATAGGGACAAGAAGGGACATTTCTATAGCAGACACCAGCTCTTCGTCAGTATCACCCTTAGGTTCTCTACAAGAAATGTCTCCGTACCAATACTTGGGTCCTGTCTCTTGTGATTTTCAAGTAACTCATGGTGGTAATGTGAATTATTCTCTTCAGGGAGCCCATGAGAACTGTTAACCAGTTTCTGCTCTTCAGGTATTTTGCTTCCTTTTGCAGCCAAATTCCATACATTCTTTCAGGCTCATATTTGTAAAGTACTCAAATTCTACCTACAATAACCCAATCAACTTGAAACACACCCATTTCATTCTTACATAGTTTGAGCCTATTTAAAAACCTCACAAATTCCATGGCTTCCTCCTTGTCCTAACTTCAGAGTGGAATTTGGAGCAGCCAATTTGAATGTTTATTTGCTAACAATATAAAACTATAATTTCCCAGAGCCATACAGTAGTTTTGCATTGAGCTTCCTATCATTATTCCGTCTGATTCAGAATCATTATCTTCTGTCTCCAACTAGAATTTTTGACTCAGATGTGCCTGTGGAAGAAAATGTAGCAGACTACTTTATAAAATCTACAATATTTCTCTTACGATGGTACACTAGTCCTTCCTTCATTATATCATCTGAAACTCATACAATCCAAAGACAATTTGTATCAAGCCACCTGCTGTGGTTTGGGTAACTGTTCCCCCATGGGCCTGTATATTAAAAACTTGGTCTCCAGCCTATGGGAGATAGTGGAACCTTTAAGAAAGGGGGCCTCATGGGAAATCTTCTGAGCCTTACAGATACATTGTCAAAGGGGACTATAAGATCCCAGATGTTCTTCTTTCTGTCCCATTCTCCATCACAAAATAATCAGGCCTCAGCTGTCACACAATCATACCATGATGATCTATCTATCTTGCCACAAACCCTAAAGCCTGACCATGGGTTCAACCTCCAAAATTCTGAGCAAACATAAATCTTTGCACTTTTGTAAGTAGATTATTTTAAGTATTCTGTTACAACACAAAAAGTACTACTATCATGATAAGTTTGGTTTCATGAAACAATTTCTTGTCTGTGGATGAAAAATAGCCATGAATAGCATTCACTTGTCAAAGTCAAATATAAGATTTTTGGTAATGGTAGAAATCCTCTTGACATAGTCTATATAAGATTTTAGCAATTAACAAAGGAGCAAGGCCTCTACATTCTAGTCTATGTGAAATGAATGTTGTGAAACATTACTTTAACTATGTACAGATGTGTTATATTTGTTTATGCTACCTTTGTTTAATGATGTAAAGATGTGTTGCTGTTTTATCTTGCTTCCTAAGACACCTGGTTGATCTGATAAAGAGCTGAACAGCCAATAGATAGGCAGAAGAGGGATAGGCGGGGCTGGCAGGCAGAGAGGATAAGTAGGAGAAATCAAGGCTCTAGAGAGATGAGAAGAAGGGAAAAAGAACCAGCCAGCCAGCAGCCAGCCAGCAGCCAGCCAGCAGCCAGCCAGACATGAGAATCAGTGCAAGTAAGATATACAGAAGAAAAGAAAGGAAAAACAAAACACAAGACAAAACATGGATGAAGAGAAACAGGTTAATTTAGGTTATAAGAGCTAGTGGGACAAGCATAAATTAAGGCTAAGCATTCATAACTAATAAAAAGTCTCCATGTCATGATTTGGAAGCTGGTTGGTGGCCTGAAAGAAATCTTGGTACATGAATTTAATCTGAGATCTGTGCCTTTTCCTTGGTTGACTAATTCTGTTAATTTCTCAATATTCAAAACATACCTGCCAGGTCTCGCCATGAAGGAAATAGTCCAAAAGATAGGATGGTCTCTGCTGGAAGCCTAATTCCAGATCCATATTGGATGGATACTATGACCATCTGTTTCAAACAAATGGCCCTGGATAGCCTGAGCCATTTACCTCTAGTCAAATCTAAGTTCTGACAATTAACATATCAGCCAAACCTGGATCAACTCATTCTCCATTCTGTACCATCTCTTCCTGGTTTTTCCATTTATCTTATGGGAAACTTACTCTTAATAGAGGAAGCTATTAGAGCTTGCTTATCCCATGTTCTCATGTCTCCTTCCTTTCAACTTCCTACAGAATTGGTACTTACTAGAAATGAAGGCATTGGGGATTTCTATAAGTCTGCTATATTCCTTGTTTCTAACTCTTGATAAAATCACTCTATTTATTTGCATTTCTCCTAGACTCTTGTGGTTAAAATAATTGATACAATTGTGCACAACTGTAATACTGTCTTGAACTACCATGACTTTTTCAGGCTAGTCATAAGGTATCTTAGGAAGACAACAACCTGTTCTTTAAAAGCCTGAATTCATGGTCCCACTTGAAACATCAAAGGCTTTAGGAGCTGAATCAGGTCCACTGTATACTTTTTAACAACATCCCCTCTGGCTCACCCAGAGGATTGTCACTGGGGGAGGTTTTCCTACTGCAATAACCTTTTCATCCATAGCTCTGGGAAAGTGCAACTAGAGCAGCAGAGGTACATTTGTGTAAGGAAAGCAAGGCCAGCAGGTAGCACACAAGCTCCTGGGGCCCTGCCCAGAATTATGCAATGAACTATCCATTGGCCTTGCCAAAAATGCATCAGATTCTCCACAAGCCTTGCCTCCAGGAGAACCTGTCCATGCTATTCTCAGGCCTTGTCCCCGAAGAAGTCACATGGCTCTGCAGGTTTCCATGTAGAAAAATGAGGAATTGAATACAGCATTTGTCTTCTCCTCTGACCATCCCTGAGGGTGGGAGGGCAGTGTTGGATGAGGCTGCATGCTAAGAGCCTTAGAAAGCTGAACTAAAAGTCATGGGGTGGAACAGAACCTGGTATGGAAAAGAAGGACTTTGTTTTAATAGTGATCAACAGAAGAAATATTGATAGTTTGAATTTCTAATGGAAATATAATACACATTAAGAAAATAATGACTTTTGAAACAGGATCTCCTATTATCCTAAATGTTGCCAAGTAGGCTATATTGGCTAATAACACTTTGAACTACATGGAAATAAAAACACGGCTTGTGGAAGTTGATTAGCTGCAGTTAAATTAATGCTTTGAAGGAATCTTCCATTATTCTTTTTTAAAAGGTTTAATTTTTTCAGGGAAAGGAAATGCTTAAAGAAATACTTCCATTAAAAACTTAAGCCTGTTTTAAAAAGAATGGAAGGGGAAAATATCAATGGTAAAGAAAATAAAGTAAAAATTTACTAGGGGAAAAACCAAGAAAATAATTTAACATTTTTAAGATACTTTATATTTATATTTTACTTTTGTGGTATGTGTGTCTGTGTGTGGGTATGTGCATATGAACATAAGTGCTCATGGACAGAGACATCAGATTCCACTAGAGGTAAAGTGAGAAGTATTTGTGAGCTGCCAGATGTGTGTGCTGGGTTTCATACTCAGACTTTCTGAAAGAGCAGTATATGTTCTTAGATGCTGAGCCAGCCATAGCTACAGTCCTAAGTTAATTTTGTTTTTGGAAGAATAGCAAAATTATAAGCTTTGCAATCAAGGCAAAATAAGAAAAAATTTCCAAGTTTCTAATATGAGGGATGAGAAAGAAGACAGAATTACTCATCTCCTAGCTAGTAAAAGAACAAGTAACGAGGTATTATTGAACTTTGTGGGAAACATTTGAAGATCCAGTTTAAAAGAACAAATATTTCTTTTAAATCACAGCTTCTCAAATTTACAAAAAGTGAGTAGAACTATTAGAATTAATAAAAAATAATTAGCTTAATGGAGATAATGCCAAGAAAAATTACTTTGTCTATGTGCCAGTAACAAATAAGTGAGAAATGGGCAAACTAACTTTTCATAGCAGGATCAAAATAATCATATATCTGCAATTAAGTTAATGAAATATGTGCGAAAACTACAACGAAATGATATATTATTGAGATAAATTAAGAATCCTATGTAAATAGAGAGACATGTTATAGTCATGAATATATTCCTTGGCTTTATTTTTAAAAGATCAGTATTATAGTGTTCATTCATTTCAAATTGTTTTGTAGATTCACAGCAAACCATTTAAAGCCTTTAGCATATTTTGTAATAAAAACTAGTGAGTTAATTCTGTAATTTTGATGAAATTTCCATGTCTAGAAGAGCCAAAACAATGCTTTATTTATGTGTTTATTTAAGCCATAAGCCTTTGACTTGTGGATACTGAAACTTAGTGCACTAATAGCATGATTAAGACAGAGTGTGCTAGAATAAGAAGAGACAGGCAGCCCCATGACATAGAATGGAGACCAGGAACATGCCCATTCATATGAAGTTACCTTGTTTACAGGGCTATTCCAACCACAGAGCAGTGGGTGAACAGATGGTGTTGGGAGATGGAAACCGCGTTGTAAATGAACAGGGAATTTAATATAAATCACTGCACACGGAGTAAAATGTTATTAGGTACTAAAAGAGGAAACAGGGAACTGTTGGGTGTAGCAAGTGCAGGAAGCAGTCACCACCCCTCTGGCTGAGGGATCAAAGTGAGAGAAAAGGCTTCTGGGTCCAATGTTGAGTTTGCGGCTTGCAGTTAGGGTCTTGGAATAGGAGGAGGCTTATGGTACAGGGTCCTAGGGCCTCCGGGAGAAACTGCTCAAATGCCACTTAGAGAAATCATCAAACATGGAAAACCCGGGAAGGAGGTCAAACAAGTAATCAGGGAGAAGCAAACCCATTGTCTCCAGAAATCTCTTTCTAGTCACCCCCTTTCATCCTTTTAGTGGAATCTAAAAAGTAAGCTAGACAACACAATATAAAAATTATTCTAATAGATTTCTGACCCTCCTGCGGCAGCTTTTACCACCTTCCCCCCCCCCATGACTCAGATGCTTATATTAATTTTATCCTGCTTGTGTCTCAGGCACATTGTTAGCTACCTCTTTCATCTTAATTCAACCCATTTCCATTAATCTATCTGCCACGTGGCCGTGGCCCATGCCCCGTACTTGCAGTCCTACACATGCTTCTACTTTGGCGGTTGGATAGAGCCTGTCTGACTTGGCGCTCCTCGTACCTATCTCTGGTTTCCTGCCTATTGCTGCGGTGCTCATACTTCTACGGCACCTGACACAGGCCAAAACAATTCCTTTATTCACAAATAGTTTTCACTGCATACAGACATTCCCACCCAAAAAAGAGTTTGAAATTTCCCAGAATAACAGCAGATAGTTGTTGGTGGTTGTGGGGTAGAGCTGAAAAACAATAACTCAGTTTGTGTAGTCGGAAAGTTCCATTCTGTCAGAAACTCCCAAATACCCAGCAACTGCTTCCCAAACAATTGACTCGGAGGCTTAACGTTATGGTAAATGCTGGCTAGTAATTCAAGCTCATTACTAATCAGCTCTTACACTCAAATTAACCCATAATTTTTATCTGTGATTAGCCATGTGGCTTGGTACCTTTTCGCAGTTCAGCATTCTCATTTGTTTCCTCTGCATCTGGCTGGCGACTATGTCTCTGTCTTTCTTCTTCCCAGAATTCTCCTAGTGTGGTTGCTCCACTTACACTTCCAGCCTGGCTACTAGTCAATCAGCATTTTATTATACCAATTTAAGTGTCAAGTCTTTAAAAAATACTGGAACATTATCACATAGCAAATATAAGCATGGACAGTCAAAAGTTGATGCTTTTGCCATCAATAAATGGCAAAAATATGTTTCAAGTTGTTTAAAAAAAACTTTAACAACTACTTGAAATCTTATATAAAAATTAATTCAAGATGGCCTAGACATAAGAAATTGAAACTCTGAAAGACAGTAGGAAGTCTTTATTACCCTGGAATTCTTTATATAGATGGAAGAGTATTAGTTTGTAAGAAGTTACTGGTTAACTATTAAAAGTGTGAATAGGCAGGTGATAGACCAGGAAAAATATTTTAAATACATAGAAATGATGGAAAAAGAAAAATAATTTAATTATAAACATGAAAAAGTCGATTTTTAAAAGTTTCTGATCTATATATAGTTTATGACAGGAATACTATCAGTCTTTGATTCAATTAGAACCAAATTCAAAAGACTTGCATGTTTGTTATATATAAAGAAGACCTTAAAATCCTTAAGAAGAGAGGGGCATAATTTAGAAAATAGGAAGCTTCTTAAAAACATAATTCACAGAAAAACTATCAAAATAGCATAGAGACATGTACTCACAAGTTGAGGACCACTGCTCTAGACCCTTGAGTCAACAAGAACCCATCTTATGGAGAAGCCATACGCACTTTGTAAAGAGCTTCAACATAAACACATCTTGAACTTTGTTGTACACACAGGGCTGAATTAATTGTTATTTGAAAACTTTCTTCCAAAATTGTGCTATGCTTAAATATGACAAAAATAGATGTGCTGATGTCAGACTGTAGACGTTCTGGCCCAGCACCTGTACCAAAAAGCAGGCTGAACAGAGTTCCATTTTGTCTTTTTGCGGGCCCATCACAGTGTGTCAAGAAAACAAAACCAAAACCAATCAAATGAGTGCAAAAATCTACCTACGGACCCCAAACAAACAAAAGCAAAATACAAAACAATCAATACTCTTGTGTTGTGGTCCAAGGTTCTGAATCATCCCAAGCAGACATAAGAGGTTGTCACAAAGTGAGATTTAATGTAGGGCATTGCACAGAAGTGGAGAAGCAAGGGCTGGTCTATCAAGGCAGCAAAACAGACTCAGGAGATAACCTGAGGCCTGAATGCCAGTTGAAATAAATGTTTAAGCATAAAAATCCCAACATTTGTTGCCAAATAATAGTTACAATTTTCACCAATCAGGATTTAGAGATTAGGGGCTTTCTTGAATGTTCCACCATTGTCAATCAATGTACAATGCAAGCATTTCAGTCTAGCCAATCAGATGCAATTGCTCTTTCTTGATATATGGACATACAAGATATAATTAAATTTGTAATATTGAATAAAAGAAGTAAAAAAAGAAAAAGAAAAGAATGCATGCCCTATTGTCCTGTCATTATGCAATTAAGCAGCACTCAAATTGATCAGTGATGACAAAGGTCAGAGCAAATGCTTATCTCTGGGAAGAAGGTGAGAATATAAACATAAAATAACTATATTATATGCACACAAATCTATTTAATAGTGAACTAGTTATCTCTATTGGAAGCTTACCTATTTCCATATTTCTTTGTTTTAAGTATGTTATTTCAGTTCTTACAATAAAAATCTGTAGTTTACAGTAGAAGACTTCTCAGCTACTAAGAAAGACAAAGTGAATCTAGATAGTATTAGCATAGAACTTTAGTACTTAACCAGTACTTTGAACTGTTTAATAAATAGTTATAGAAAGTTATTCTATACTCCAATAAGAAATTGTTCCTGAGATATAAGCATTAAAAAGATGTTTGCCCTGACTTTTCTATTCATTTATTTGCTAACCAATACTTTCATCAATAAGAGAATATCTTTTTAAATACCAAACACGTGAGATAAATGAGTGAGTTAGAAAGGAATTAAACACAATCTGTGTGTCTCATGTTAATAACAAAAACAAAAAATATATAACCATTCACAAAAAGAAACAACTCAGGATTATATACTTTAATAAAATACAGAAAATATTCATAGACCAGGTATCTCATTCTGAAAAGGGAAATGTTGAGAAGTATGGGCAAAGGAGAGGGCAGAAAAGAACATTGTAGGATTTGAATGACCTTAAATTATACTGATCACTTAGGCAATATCAGAGTCAGCTAAAATATTTTCCAATTATATGTATTTATTTAGTTTTTGGGGGGGTTGTTGCCATGGCTAGTATGTGGAAGTCAGAGGACAATTTGTGGGAGTTTGCTCTTTTCTTCCATCATGTAGGTCCTGGGGATGGAATTCAGGTCATCGAACTTGGGGGGAGGCACTTCCTTTATCCACTGAGTTATACGGCCAACTCCAGGAGCTAACTTATGTATTTGTTTATTTGCCTGTTTGTTTTTGTTCATTTATTGTGTGTGTGTATGTGTATGTGTGTCAGTATGCATGTGAGTATGTGTGTGTATCAGTATGAGTGTGTGTGAGTGTATATATGTGTACAATTATATGTATGTAAATGTGCAGAAAACCAAGTTATAGCTTCTGAGGTTTCAGAAAAAAAAATGAAGTCTTTTGGGAATTTGACTACAGGCCAGTCCTTGTATATTCTGAAAAGAATTTATATTTTCTTATGGCCCAAGACTCTGGGTGGCTGGTTTCAGATGTGACAGATTAATTGATTTGGCAGATAAACTTTTAAGGCAGCACAGCATTCCAACAGTGGCATGTGTATTACTGGCTGCTTTTAGACAAACTTATAGTGAGAACTGGAAGCAAAAAGCACTTAATGAAAAGATTTGGAAAACTTGCAATTCAACCAGAAAATAAGTACTTTGAAGGTTTTGCCAGAGACAGTGTAGGTACTACAGAGATTAATGACATTCAAAGAAGCAATTTCTTTGGTCTAGGACAATAAAAATAAAGTTTTGAAGTCATTGAGTAAATCAGCAAGGCCCTGCCTATCATAACCTCAAATATTTTTGTTAGTAACAGTCTCAAATTGCACTGTCTAGAAAATGCTACCTAGGAAACTCCCTGAAACCCTTTTTCCCACGTTCAATCACCGAGGGATACATAGACGTCTGCAATCTATGGTACCAGAGGGCCTGTCAATTGCTTAAGCTGTGGAACCTCCCCTTGCAATTTTCTACATGATGCTGATTTTGCAATTATGTACCATATAAGACTTGTAAAGCCATGGAAGCTTTTGTAAAAGATTTGGGATGAAATTCTGGGAAGTCATATAGTGTGAGACAGGGCTGAAGTTTCTGCAGGCAACTACTGAGATAGCTATGCATGAATGACATGAAAGCAGTGACATTTTACCTTTGGCAAAAGCTGAGTCTCACATTTAGAAGTAACCAAACCTTAAAATCATTATGAGGAAGTTAATATTAAACAGGCAATTTTATAGTTTGGTGGTGTATAATTTTTCTCATTATTGCTCAACTTAGATTGAGTTTTCAACCTTGGATAAAGCAGTTTCAATCAATGCCACTCTCCTAAAATAAGCATTGTAATTTTGTAATTAATTTTTTTATTTGTTGAAAAAATTAATAATGTCTTTGTAGTGGGATTATGCTGGTAATGTTGTAAATATTTGTCCTGCCTACTGGTTTAATAAAAAGCTGATTGGCCAAAGACAAACAGGAAGCGTGGGCAGGGCTACCAGGCTAAGAAAACTCTGAGTACAGGAAGAACAGAGACAGATGCCAGAGAGCCGCCACAGACATGATGAGGAGATGAGGTGACAGCAGCAGACACAAAGGGAAGAAATTGAAATGCTGCTCTGAGAAAAGATACCGAGCCCCATGACTGAACAAGATGGATTGAGTTCAGATGAAGGAGTTAGCAAGTTACATGCATGGGCCCTAAGTCAATCAGCATAAAAATAATATAAGCCTGTGTGTGATTATTTGAGGCAAAGCAGGACTGAGAGTGAGACTAAACCTTTGGTCCAGGCCCAGAAAGAGACACCCCTAAGAAGAATACATGACTTTGAACAAAATGATTATTATGTTTTAAGATAATCACTGTAAAAACCTAAGTGAAATAAGCCTGATGTAGACAACTGGTATATAACATTTTGACCTGATAAAGTTGAGAATATAATTGTTGATAACCTAATAGGAAGAAGGGAGAGATGGGGAAATGTTGATCAATGGCTTTCAAGCTGTAGGATGCTATAGTATGCTATTGTTTATTATAGGGACCACATTCTTGAAGCAAATCACCTGATCCCTTGGCTCTTACAATCTTTCCACCACAATTCAATGTCCCCAGAGCCTTGGGTACTTGAGTTATCAATAATTTTTTTTTTTCTTGTTGTTGCTGTTTTTTAAGTACATGAATGAAATACAGTCACTAGAAAGGCCATCTCACTGGAAACCAAGGACAGAGGTCAGGGCACAAAACCTTGATTTGTTGTAGTGTCCTGTGGCTTTTATTGTTTCCTTTGGCTAACATTCATCAAAGTATTCTTCAGCTGTAGTTAGAGTATCTTATCCCACCAGCCAATCCCCAAATAACCACACAGAGACTTAATATTAATTGTAAATGTTTGGCCTATGTCTTAGGCTTGCTTTTAGCTAGCTATTATAACAAATTATGCCACTTCTGTTTATCTATATGCTGCCCGGAGACTTGTTTATCTCATGTACATATTTCCCATCTCATGGCATCTCCAGAGACTGTGCCCTTTTCAGCATTCTTTCTGCTTTGAAAATCCTGTCTAGCCATCAGCCAGTCAGCTACTTATTAAGCAATGAAAGTAATGCATATTTACAGGGAACAACAGGATTATTCCACAGCATTCAGCCACTCTGGGATTGTAACACTTGTTTTTACCTCCCTCGCAGCTTGTCTTTCTGATTTATATTAATCATGTGATTTAGTCAGCTCCTTATTAACCAATGAAAGTAATGCATATTTACAGGGAACAACAGGATTATTCCACAGCATTCAGCCACTCTGGGATTGTAACACTTGTTTTTACCTCCCTTGCAGCTTGTCTTTCTGATTTATATTAATCATGTGATTTCTGTCTTTCTTGCTTTCTTATGCCTTCTCTCCAAGTTCCTAACAAAAGATAACATTTAAAAATTTAAAAATACTATGGAATTCTTCCCTTTATTTTAAATGTATAAAGTAACTGCTTTTTAAACTTTATAGTTACAAAATTATCTCAGTATATGAAAAATCCCTATATCAGACTATGGACCTAATTCATGTATATAAGTATAAATTTGAGGCCTGAAAACAGGAAGATGACTGTGATTTGAAAAGGAGAAGCCTAACAGAACAGAGGAGGGGGAACAAGAGGGGATAATGAGAAGCATAGATCATGAAAGCAGAAGGGAGTGCTATTTTTTGGTGGGCAAGATGACTAAGAAAGAAAGGAAGGATCGGGGTATAAAAACACAAGCAATGATAAATATGTATGAAAAGGTAATGCTTTCCTTGTCATTGAATCAATAAATAAGTAAATAAGTAAAGCTGTGCATTTAAGTTAGAGCCAGAAATTATAATCTTAGAAGAGAGCTTTGTTGGTATCATGTTCTTGCTGTATTTCCTAAACAGAGTTTACGTGCTACCTCAATGAGCAATTATCTTTTGAGCATAGTGACTTTATGACTGGTTAGAATTATTTATAAAGCTAGGTTACAGGTCAGCTAAAACTTTCCACAAACTGCCCCACCACGGTTCATTTATTGCCATTGTGCAGAAACTTGACTCTTTGAAAGGGGATAAAAGGCTCAGGAAATAAGAGTAACTCCATTTATTCCCTGAGTAATCTTATCAATGGGTGGCGTCAGATGAAAGGAAGGCTAATATTTTTAAGAATTGAAACACTATGCTCTGACTCACACAAGGAAATCATCTCAAACGTAATTGCAGACTCAGAAATTTCTTTTCTCTGTGTGTCTTGCCTTCTGTTTCAGTACTGTTTCCCTGATGCCCTCCACACCACCAACCCCCAGATACACAGCTGAGGCCTAAATAGTATCTCCATCTTAAGAGTCTTCTTGCTTTCAGTTTATTAGTATGTGTGTTTTTTAAATCCTTGATATCAAAATAAAATAAAATAAAACCGAGAGTCTACATGTGACCTGAAGTTTGTGGTTCTTTTGGCCTGAGGTCTGGACCTGCAGTTCTGAAGCCATCTACCCCAAATAATCATACAAAGGCTTATATTAATTATAAACTCTTCAATCTATGCTCACGCTCATTACCAGACACCTCTTACAATTTAACTTGACTCATTTTTATTAATCTGTGTCTTGCCACTTGGTTTGTGGCTTACCTGTACTTTTACACCTTGCTTCCTTGAGTCACTCTCTGACCCCACCCTCCATGCCCTTTGTTTATGCTCAGATTTTCTGCCTGCCTCTAAGATGCCTTGCCATAGGCCAAAACAGTCTTTTTATTAACTAATGGTATTCAAGACATCCCGTATCACCTACAAGGAGAAATAAATACTTGATCAATTGAGATCTATGGTGGTTTGAATGGGAATGGACCCCATAAGCTCATGTATTTGAATACTTGGTCCCTAATTGGGGGAACTATTTGGGAAGGATTGGGGGGTGTGGCCTTATTGGAGGAGGTATGTCACTAGGGATGGTCTTTGAGCTTTCCAAAGCTCAGGCCATTCCCAGTTTACTCTCTCTCTCTCTCTCTCTCTCTCTCTCTCTCTCTCTCTCTCTCTCGCTCTCTCTCGCTCTCTCTCGCTCTCGCTCTCGCTCTCTCTCTCTCTTGTAGTTTCACATATAGGCTCTCAACTACTGTTCTAGTACATGACTGCTTACCTGCTGCCATGCTCTCTGTCATAGTCTTCATGGAATTTACTACACTCTGGAACTGAACCAAGAACCCTAAATCAAAATTTTCTTTTATAAGTTGCCTTAGTCGTGGCATTTTGTCATGGCAATGGAAAAGTGATTGAGACAAGATTCAAACAAATGGATTTCTTGTACCATGGTAGGGTAGAAGAATGTATTTGGGGGAAAGGAAACTTTTCCACATTACTAAATCACATTATCTTCATACCTACTTACTCAGAAGAGAAACCATAACTTGATGACTAATAGAGACAGCAAATAAATATAAAAACATACATAGTCACCCCAGAGGCAACTATAATAAGATTTTTAAGAACATCTTGTTCATTATAATAAAATATGATGAATTTGATTATGATTAAAAGAGTGGCTGAAATCTTGGTTGTATAATCACAATAGAATACATTTTAAATTTATTTTTAAAAATGATATAATTTAAATTACTTTAATTTGTAATTTATATATTATAATGCAGTGAATATTTAACCCTATTTCCAAATGTAAAAACAAATGGTATTGTGATTTTTAAAAATATCATTTGGATAAAAGTTGGCAGAGGAAAAACAGTAAGCCATGCATGTAGAATAGACACAAAACATACTTGTTTATAATGCTCATGTGGACACAACTGGTTTCCTTAGTAATTATAGAAAAGGAGCGGCTGCTGAAGTAGCATCTTGATTGGGTCTGGCTCATTGTCATCCTGTTTTTATGTGACCTGTTAGCCAAAAATTCTTTGTATGTTTTAAATGGCTGGCAAAATAACAATGAAATTTTTGTGACATATGACATTGTATGAAATTCACATTTTAATGACCATAGGAAAGTCTTATTGGAACACTTATGCTATGAATTGGAATGCTCATGCTTAAGAATCAATCCTCTTTGACTGCTTCTTCATTACAATGGCTAGGACACAGGCTGTTTGTCCTACATGATGGATACAATCACTCCTGGGTCCTTGACAGAAATGTTCAGTATAGGGCATGAGTTAGGGAAAATAGAGTAAATAAACTACAAATATCAAACACTCTTTCTGAAGATAAGCCTCAGTCAGGGCAAGCTTGCTTCTGTGATGTTCCAGAGTAATTGATTTCAGTTTTCAGCATCTCAAACTGAACCCAGAGTAATTGATTTCATTCAATTCCTGGGCATCTCAGACTGAATCCACAAGGGATGATTTTATAACAATTTTCAGAATTCTTATTCCCAATGTTACCTAATCCCTTCACACCAAATTTAATGAAATCTGGTCATTTCATGAATGAATCTCACATTATTTTTTTTTGTTTGTTTCATTAATTGCCTAAGAGCCTATGTGACAGATGAGGTCTGTCCAACTGAAGGCAAGTAACTGGTGCTGCCCTTGAGTTTCTGACAGTCAGGTGGGAGAAGAAAATATATAGATAATTGTTGAAAATTTGATAGTAAATTTTGTCCTAATCAATTTCAAAATATACCTATATATATTTTCCTGTTCTCAAATCTGTCTTTCTCTTGGCTTTAAAATTATTCAACTCCTGGTCACATATTACCTTCTTGCTTTCCCTTGAGTTTGTTGCTCTTGTAATTTCCCAAGTCCTGTATTAACTTCTAGGTCCTCCTACACACAGTCTGTTAGTAGGTTTGCTTTCCTCCAGTCTGCCCTTGGCTGTATGCTTTCCGTTTTCCCACATGCTCTTTGGATTCTAAGCCCCTGATCATCCTTTTTACTGTTCTTCCTGTCCTGGGCTGACTTTCCAGTTATGCTCAAAGAGTTTCCCCGTCCATTTAAATCCTGATATGCTTCAGATATCAATTACAGATAGCTTCTTGGTTAGGGGATGGGACTATGTGTCCACCTCTGTGATTGGCTGAAAGCAGGGCTGTTGTAAATGGTTTCTGGCCTGGTTTTTGGCCTAGCCTTAAGGTTCAGACCCACAGTTCCACGGAAACACATGCAGTTCTACAGAAACACACAGATACATATTTTTATGTTGGTTGGCCTAGGGCACAAGCATATAACTTGCTAGCTCTTTAGTCTTAAACTAAACGATCTTTGTTATCCTGTTCAGCCATGCAGCTCCGTACCTTTTCTCAGCAGCATTTCTGCTTCATCTCCTGGCAGTTCTGGTGATTCTATGGCATCTGTACTCTGCTCTCCATGTTCCCAGAGTTTTCCCAGTCTAGTAGGTCCACCCAAACTTCCTGTCTGCCTTCAGCCAATCAGTGCTTTTTATTAAACTAGTAGGAGAGACAATTATTTTCAATTTAATAACATAATCCCACTATGCAGAACATCATTCCTCAGCCAGTGCCGTAAGGGGAAGGCAGGATTCTAATGAAACCATAGGAGCAAAGACGTGCTATTTTCTGCCACATAGATAAGCTTGTGCCTTATACGTCGCAATTCTGACTTCTAATGAGATGAGGCACTTTTCTCCCATCAACAAATTTCAGCTGAATTCTTTTGCATAAAACAGGAAGGAACTGAATGCTTTAGACCTTGCAGAAAGTTGACAGTTGGCTACAGGAGGAAACAGGGAATCTTTGCTTTAATAACCAAGTTGAAGAAAAAGGATCTTTCTGTAGACTGAAGAGCAGAAGACAGGCTTCCTTTTCACAGCGAAGGAAATTTTATGAGACTTTAAAAATCCCCTCTTGGACTGAGTTCCAGTACAGGAAAAAAAATGCAGATAAAACTTGGTTAATTGGACTGACATAGTTTTGTAGGAAGCTGTATTCATGAGGACATATGTCTGTTTGCCCCCTTTTTTTTTTTTAATCAGAAACCTACTGATTGGTTCCTAGAAATAAGCTTAAAATGTTACTTCACATCATTCTTTTTCTTTAAAATAAAAATTTTGAAACTATGTGTATCTCAAATACTTAACAAAAGAGAATTTTCACACATGGAACAGTCAAGGATAAAACAAAGATATTGCTGCATTATATACTAATTGTGGCAAATTTATTCAAAACAAACACATAAAAACATAATGTGAAACAAAACTTATGACTAATTGAACTTTAAAATGTATATGTATATGGCTTCTGTAGCCTTGGGTGTATTTATTTACCTATTTATGTACCAGCTTATGCAGGGGAGAATCTCAGCCTGGCATCATTCAGTGCTGAAAAAGGAGCATTACTTAAGTCAGTTTCTCTTTGAATTTCAAAGAAAAAAATCAGTTATCCACAAATAAATGTGTAATTCTAGGCACTTTCAAGTGTCATGTGATAGAGAGAAGAACAGAAATGAAGGCTGGTTGTCACAGCTGAACAAGCTAGAAATAAGTAGGAGCAATGTTATTCACTGTAAATCTCAAGACATAGCAAAATACCCAGTGAATCTTTATTGAATGATTTAGTGGCTAAGGTTATTGTTTTAAACACAAGTGATTAGTTAACAATAATATCAGCAAATGACAGCATATACATATTCTGAAAGAAATAAGATGAAGTTTAATAGAATTTTGTAACAGGGTTTACCTCAGTCCAAATGATTTTTTATCTTTACAATAGAAAATGAGTTCACTAAAATTTGTTCCAGAAAGAAATAGGTTGCATGAACAAAATTTTCAATAGAAAAGGGATCTTAGCAGATATTGTAATTTCTGGTCATAATGATTATGTTGATTTTGTGCATGTATTTCAGTAGCATTACATTATAAAAATCATTTAACTAAATTTAGCTAAAATCAATGAATTGGTTGTTTCAAGTAAATAACACCTAATATATAAGCTGTACTATACACATTTCTGTTTGTTTGTATAGTATAGACTTATTTTTTACATTTGTGTCTCTGATTTTCCTCATTTCTGGTAGTACATTCCAGAATAGCCTTTATGACAGGAAGAGCAATTGAAACTGTGCAATAGAAAATAGAAGGTTGTGGCAAAGAGGGTGTACACAGTGCATGTGTGTCTCAGCTGGAAAGAGTAATTGCTTAGATTCTTTTTATTGTATTTTTAAGTGAGTGTCTATGGTAGGAAGCAGTCAGTTCATGCCTGATTAAGTTGAGGAATCTGTACCATGCTCTGAAAATAGCTGGGTCCAGAGTCAGAGGAAGTCACATACATCTCCTCTAAACATGGGGGAGATGTCAGTCTGACACTTGAGAAATACAACCAAACATGCACTTGAGGAGTCCTGACTTTTTAAATCATCAAGAATACCACCTCCTTGATCCCAGACAAGTTTCCAATGGTTTTCAGTGTCTTATACTGAACTTTTAGTTTGTAATATCTATTTGGTTGACTTAATTCCATAAGGAACTTCAAAAAATGTCCTTGTAAAATCAAATAATGGCATACCTAATTGAACCCTTACCCCATGATTTTCCATAGGACTGGAGGTATTTCTCAGCTGTAGAGCACTTGCTCAGCATACGTAAGGCTCCGTGTTTGATCGCCATAGATCAGTCACTATGTAAATAATCCAAAGTTCTCTACAATTCTGCATGTGTGACATGACTCCTTCACTCCATACGCCATTATCTGTATGATCTTAATAATTATTTTCTAGCCACTTAAGCATTTTTTTCTTCCAGATTATCCGGTAGAAAAAAAATCTGAGGTCTGTGTTAAATGAGTGAACGGCTCAGATAGGCTGTTACAAACCCTGCCTGCACATAGAAATCATACAGTGAGCTCTCAAGGAATAAGCATTTGAAACCTGTCTGTGGACTTTCTGTTTAAGTTTTGCTGCAGTGACTTGGCCCTGGCTTCCCCTCAGGAGTTTCTGAGGTGGAAGCAGACTCCAGACACAGTGACTTGGAGGACAAGACAATGTTAATAAGCCACCGAAGAGACATGGTTCTCCTTACAGGCCCTAGGCATCATATGCTGTCACTACATGCCACTGAGGGGTTCTTAAAATGTCTTCCTTCATTAGTGACTTTTTGGTGGGCATTGGCAGTTAGAACAACAGAAAAGTCTTATTGAATTTTGCTTTGTTTGTGTTCATAAACACCAGAGTGATTCCTGGACACTTAAACCATGGGGAATGAGGGCTGTTTGAGTCTGTTTTGTACACTGTCCTTTGCTGATTAAAAAATACCTGGGTAATGGCCAAAGGTATCATCATGTGGGCTACGTGACCACTGCAAAGCGCTCAGGCAGATCTGAAGTTCAAAGCTTATTTAGTCTGGGAACACTTATTAAAGAAAATGTCGTTTGTGTTCAGAATAATAACTTGTAACTCTTCCAGAACTATTTTTCACCTAATCGGATTCGTCCTTACAAAGGAAATTCCGAGGAGAAAAATCTGGAAATTTTGGCCTGGTATGTGTGTGCAGAGACCAGATGGCCACCAGGTACTGAGCTGTTTTTTTTAGTGGGATACATTAAATGAAAAAAGACAAGTCTTTTAAAGATGACAATAAATTTCCTAATGGGGTTGTGTGAGCAGTTTAAGGCTTTTGGTAAGATAAAGGTTTTGGGTTACATTGTCCTAAGTATGAGAGTGGGTTAAATAAAGCCAGGTGGGCTGTTATTTCTGTCGTGAGTAGGATTGTCATCTAAATCTGTGAACATTATAAAGGAAAATAGTTGCAATTTGGAATCAATAAATTACTGCTGAGCCTGCAATGGAAGCACACCCATCTGCTGGTGCACTTAGGAGAGGCTTTTTGAAGGTGAGTTGCTGACATCTCAATTAGAGAGGGCAAGCCTTAGAAGAGGTTTTTAACTTGCAACTAGAGAAACAGCTTCTCTTCTTGATGGGGGAGCATTCAATGAAGCAAACTTCCTTCCCTGTCTCCTTCTTAGACTCAAGAACTAGTTCTCTCCAGGGTCACTATGCATCAACTGCAACTCCAAAATCCAAGAAGCTCCTGGGGACAATTTTTCACCCATAGTTTATTTAAAGGGAAAATTATCCTGAATGAATAGGAGCTATTAGTAAGCTTTATATTTATCTCTCTCATGGTGAATGTTAATATTTCTCTCGAACTATAATCATGTATCTGATGGGATGCCTCCTCAGGCTTTGTTGGAGTGTGTTATGTACTTCTCAACTTGCAAACCAAGTACCTATCTAAAAAAAAAAAAAAAGGCCAAAAAAAAATCCCAAAAACCCTGAAAAATCTGAATTTCAGTTGCATCCAACTTAGACTGGGAATATGCTTACTCAAGTTTGTTAATTTACATGGATAAAAACTTCTTAAGAGATTAGGGAGTTGGCTCACAGGCTAAAGATTTCACATATAAGCCTGAGAACCATAGTTTGAACCCCCCCAGAACTCACACAAAAACTAAACAGGAGATAGGGTAACCTGGGGCAACATGGTTGGCTAGACTGGCTGGAATCAGCGAGCTATGGGTTCAGCAAGAAAGCCTGCTTTCATGGTGCAGAGTACAATCAAGAAAGAGTCTGCCATTAAGCTTGGGAATGTACATACATATTCACACTTGTAACACACAACTAGTCACATATACACATATGTATGCACACTACATACACACATGTAAAAATAATAAGAAAATTTTAAACCCTTTCCACTGATGGTGGCCTGGAGGTACAAGATCAACTTTTCTAGTTATATCTAAGGTAGGCAGTAGCTTTGACTATCTTCAGGCAAATGAACTCTGAAAAACAAAAATGAAAGGCTTTTGCATATAATCTGATTCTTAATTCACAAACAGACAATGGTATCTAGCTGTGGTTTTAGCTCACTACTAGTAAAAGTGACTTTAACATAAATTTGTTCTTTTAAAATTGTTGTTATTCTTTTTTTGCAGCCCCCAAGCCAAATTCTGAGTGATGGCTAAGATAAGATTTATGTAAACATCACAGAGATAAAAAGAGTTGGCCAAATTGGGGTCAGTTGGATGGAGTTCGAGCTGGCCTTGGGTAATTATTCTGGGCTGATATGGAACAGATTTATTTGGACTAGATTTATAAGTTCCTTTCTTATGAAGTGGTCAAGTTGAAGAAAAAGAAAGAAGTTGATTACTTTGATTTTGCCTATTAGTAGTTTGGAAATTTATATGCCTTAAAACACTGAGGTCTACTTTCAGCATGTTGCAGGCCTATTATAGAAACAGAGCAATAAACTAAAACCCAATTCACATATACCTACAATTCTGTGAAGGGAGAGGTTCATTTTTTAGAATTATTTTTAAAGTTTAGCATACCAAGTAATGTGTGTCATGATGGCATTTTCATACACCATTTGTGCTTACTCATTGCCTACACCATTGCCCTGTTCTCTCCTGTCCCTCCCCCACAAGCTTCCAGCTGCCTCTATGTTCAAATGGTCCATTATCTTCTTTCCTCCAGGTTTCCTTAAGATCATACCCTCTCAAGGTCTCCTTTTTAGTTTCATGGTTTATGCACAACCAACTGCACCCCCCACCGCCATGAAAAGAATACAGTCTTCAAAAGAAAAACACATAAAGGGCAAATAAATATTTCAAAAGTGTTTAGCAGTTTGATTGATCAGGGGAATGTAAACAGAAACTTATTTTGGGATTCCACCTCAAAGCCATCAGAATGCCTACAAAGGAGAATGCAAACACAAATATCTCGCTGAAGATGTAGGGAGATGTAGGCCTTCTGTAGTCCCTACTCACTGCTTGTGGGATGGTGAACTGGTCCAACAACCACCATGGAAATCAATATGGGAGTTTCCCAAAAACTAAACATAGAATGGATGTGGGATGTCTTTCTGTATGCTGTGAAGAAGTGATCTTACATGCAACACAGATTACTTTTGGTACACCCCAACTGTAGCCTTGAATTACCAGTTCTTAATAAATTTAGTTATCCTGAAGACTTCTGCACTGGAAAGACTTTTGAGGAAATATGCCAATACCTTCATTTTCTAGGTGAGAAAGTGAAGAGGTTTCCTCTTTTGTCTATTATATACAGAAAAAAAATGAATTTACTATTAACTCTGAATCCCTCTCTTCTACTTGAATGAATTATAGAAAATTTAATTTTTAGGAATAATGGAGGAAAAAGACTCTGCCATTCAGTAAACATCCCTAATACTTGAAAATTCCCTATAACTACATCAGTGTCCAGAACACTTTTGTAGTTTGTAGTTTCTAATTTTCTCATTTTCTAGAGACCATGGAGAGACCTCTTGAGAGGACAGTGCTCAGTGTATCTTGTCAAATGCTTTGCTTTGCAGGACCTTTGCAAACCTTTTTCAAGTCTTTGGGTAGTTGAGATTCTGAGAGGCACATTTTCCTGAATGAGAAACTGGTTCCATAAAGCTGACTGGCTGAGCCGTAGCTGAGAGCTAGGGCTTCAATTCAGTTGTCCTATTTCTAAGTCACATGACCCCTGCACTACATCATTTTATTTCAAGGTCAATATGCATCATACATACTGACTGTATTTCATAAAGGTATTGCTGTTCTAGTCCATCTGTGGACTTGGACAGTATCTGCACTTTCTCTCATTTCACTTTTCAGTTCTTTTGGGTGTCAAATATCAAATTGCAAGTGAACTGGGTAATACAGTATTCTAATTCAAATAACTGGATGCTGACTTCTCTTACTGTTTTATTCATATAAAAATTAAGCAGGTTGGGGACCTACACTTGTCCTGTCTAATATTTTATTTTTAAGACAAAGTGATCACCTAAAAAACCTGTGTTTCTGTTAGTTGAATTTATATTAGTTATTATTATATTATTATTTTATAATAATATAATTTAATATTTCATAATAATATAAAATTACTTTATGATGATTAATTATTATTTTATAACTACATATTATAATATTATATTATATCATAAAATAATTATATAATATATTATTATTTTATTATTATATAAACAATTTTTAGATTTTATCTTGATGTTTACTTTTAATTTATTTAATTACATATGCATATGTGATAAATTTTATGTAACTATTATAAAATTTGATAAGTTTTTATATTTGTATACATTTAAAAATGCATTTTAAATGTACAGTTATCCCTCAGTATTCATGGGAACTCATCTTGAACATCTTTCCATCCACCTGTATACCAAAATTTACAGATGTTCCAGTCTTTTTATTTTTTAAGATTTATTTATTATATATTCAATGTTCTGTCTGCATGTATGCCTTCAGGTCAGAAGAGGGCACCAGATCTCATTACACATGGTTGTGAGCCCCCATGTGGTTGCTGGGAATTGAACTCAGGACTTCTTGAAGAGCAGCCAGTGCTCATAACTGCTGAGCCATCTCTCCAGCCCCTAGTCTTTAATATGTAACTGATGCATTACTTTCCCAAAGAGTTTAAATCATTTCTGGATTATTCATAAACCTAACACTATATAAATACTGTGTTATTTAGGGAATAATGGAAAGGAAAAATCTTTCCATATTCTTACATTTGTCCCTCAAATATTCTCATCTGTTTATTAATTTACTTCTTTTAACAATGTCATATACATCTTTAATATATTCTGTCCACACTCAGCTCTGCCTTATAGTTCCTCCACTCTCACCACCTCCCCTCTTCCAACAAGACCCCTTCCACTGTCCTGGTTTTTTTTCTGTTTTGTTTCTCTCTTGTGACTCTCTGAGTTTAAGCAGGACTATCCATGTGGCCTTGATCCTAAAGCTGTGTACTAGATCATGAGAAACTCCTCAATGATCCATTGAAGACAATGAATTTTTCTCCCCCAGCAATGGTCAACTGCCAACCATGAGGGGCCAGACCCTACGGGTTCCTTCCTCATCCATAATTGAATATTGTTCTGCTGATCCAGCCATATGCAGGCTCTGTGGAGATAACATCAGTTGTTATGAGTTGATGAATGTGATGACCATGTTCTGTCCAGGAGACAGTGTTTCATGACCCTCCCATAGTTGGTTTGACACATGCATGAAGAATTCAAGAATATATGCATCTATACACATATAATATATAGATGTAACATATACTGGAATAATATATTTACTAAAAAATTATAGTTAACAGAGAAAGTTCACATATGTATTTTACCTGCTTTCTCTAATATCATCAACTCTAATCATGATATATTTGTGAACATTATAAAGAATAGTAATTAACTAAGCTTTACAGCTTTTAAATTTTATAAGTTTTCCACTACAGTCATATAATTTGTTGTTATATCCAGTGAGGCTTCCCCATTACTAAATGTGCTTATCCCTCAGTTTCTTCTTACCCATGTCAATTCCTTAGTCCTTCCTTGATGACCTTGACACTTTGGAAAACCATTCTGTAAAATGTATGTCAGTTTAGGTATGCTCACTGCTTTTTCATGATTAGAATAGAACAATACTGTTTTCAAAATATGTTTTTCCAAAATCCACAAGTTAAAAGCAATCCCCAGTTCATATGCTAATGGATTTTAAAGGTAGTGAGAACTAAATGAAGTTATGAGAATCGGGCCAACATTAGCATTAGAGACTTTCTCAGAAGGATAAAAGGAAGGCCACACATGCCAAGAATATCTGGGCAGCAAATATTTGCTCTTTTTTTCTTTTTATGGACACAATATTGGGTGAATGGTAGGAGATGGATCTGGGAAGACCTAAGGGAAATTATATATAAGACAACAATACAAAATTCTCAAAGAACTGTGGTGATGTGGAGTAAATAAAATTAGTCTGGGATATCAGGAGAGTCACCCACAAAGCCAAGCCATGAAGGTCAGGAAGTGGTGACCCACACCTTTAATCCAAGCTTTAGGAATGAAAAGAGGAAGTTAAGATAGTTGAGTGGAGGGAGAGAAGAGAGGCTTTTCAGCTTTTCCAGATGCTTCCTTGGTGGGCTGAGGGGAGAGATTTTATGGAGACAGGCCGGAGGAGCTGGAGGATGAGAACTGGCTATGGTTTGTTTCTCTCTGATATTTCAACTTTTGCCAATATCTGGCTCCGAGTTTTTGTTATAATATTGAATAGAATTTCTGCAATAAAGAAGTAATAAAATATTTTTAAATAAATAAATGAATAAGAATGAAGGGAGACCTGGACTATCATATTTGCTCTGTCTGTGATGCCCTCTGCTTTTCTACAGTGTGGTAGAAAGCCCCTCATGAGATACTAGCCTCCCTCATAAATTCTCTGCTTCTGGAACTGTGAGATGAGCGATTCTTCGAATGTTACCATATCCACAGGCTCCACAGGCCCCTGAGCCTGAACTGATCTTACAGCTCTTTGCTCAGTCCTAATATTTATGGTACACAAAGGTGTCACACAAGTTTCTAAAGAAGAGAAGCAATAAATTGTCCCATCAATCCATGATGCCTGTGAACACAACAACATGGCCCAATAACCCTAAAGGTGCCGTAACGGCACACATACCTTAGCAGTACCCAACAGCTCTCTAGCTGGACTCAACACCCACTTAGCAAGAAGGCAATCATGTCTGGTACTGGAAACATAGCAACTATTCAGGAATAGTGAAATCATGAATCTCACAGAAAATGTACAATTACCACTTTACTAAGCAAAGTGAGCTTGATTATGAATTATTGTCCCAGGACCAGGTATTGAAAAGAAGGTAAACTCTCAAATGACAGAAACCCATTCTTAAGATTTTAAAATTTTAAATACCTTTGCTAAAAATAGTCTTAAACAATGTTCTGCATTTCACAAAGCAAGTAATAGATATACAGTTAATATCAGAAACATGTTTTTAAAAATTGCATTTTTATGAGGCAATGGTCCCAGACATTATTTTTACACTTTTTACATTTATTTACTTATTTTTTATTCACATGTGTGCGTGCATGCATGCAAATACCTTGATGCATGCATGGAGATCAGAGGATAATTTGCAAGAATTAGTTCTCTTCTAGCATCTGGGATCTGAGGACAGAACTCAGGTTGTCAAATGTAGCAGAAAGTGTCTTCATCCACATAGATATTTTGCTGGTCTCCAGGACACTTTTGACATATACAGTGCTATTTAAACCTGTGACTTGAACATCCCCTGGATTGTACAAGTTAATGAATTTTAAATAAGGTTATTTTAAACTTTGTCTTTAAGTGTGCCAAATTAGCAGTCTTTATTTGTCTGTTGAAAAGATCTCAGTCCTTTCCCTTAAGGGAAGATCGTAGTAGCTGCCACTCATACCCTTACCTCTGTTATTTCTTTACTCTTCTTATGGTCTATCCTGCCTTCATGGTTTACTGTGGGTCTACTCAATGATTCTGCTTCTTCTACATATCTATCAATTGGTTCATCCTACAAAGTCACCAATATTTATATAGCACCTGCTTTATGCTAGAAATTCTTACATGGCCTTAGGCTAGTGAACATATTAAAACCCCTATAACACTGAAACATTCTATTGGAGGGATTCAGAAGCAATATAACTATATATAACAAATACCAATAAACTTGACACATAAATATATTAGTATTTAGGATGTATTAGGGAATATGCAAAAAGTGTATAGGGTAGCAAGAAAGAAAGCCAGAGGAGGAAGACTGTGATTTGAAATCTCATGGCATAGTATCCTCCTAAGCAAGATTATTCATAGGGAAGACTTAGGAACATGAGGACTTGTCCATGTAATACTCGGGAGGACTATGTTTCAGGCACTAGAAGCCTAGCATGTGGAGGACCTGATGTGAAAACATGCTGCTTTTTAAAAAACAACAAGGAACCTAGGGATGCCCAAGCAAGGGACTCTGCTAGAGGAAGACATCAGATGTAATGACATGGGTTCCTCTATGGTCTTTTATTCTCCATGTTTTTCTGTGTGGCAGAGTTCATCTCCTAGTCTGTTTCATGTAGCTAAAGCAGAATACATGGTGGATAGTTCATGAAAGTCAGAGCCTTGTTTACTACAGTTGAGAAGGCTGAAATGTCTGAGGGTGGGGGGAGATTTGTATGAGAATTCTTATGTCATCTTAGGACAGAAAGGAAACACACAAGAGAGAGGTAGAAGAATGGAGAGAATAAGAGAGAGAAAGAGGGAGGGGAGAGAGGAGAGAGAGAGTGTGTATGTGTTTTTATAAGTCACTCTTAACGATAATGAACCCAGACCTATGACAACATTAGTACTCAAGGTCAGAGACCTCATGAAACACCCACCTCTCACCATGGTTGCTTTGTAACATAAACTGGAAACCCAGGAATTTTACAAGCCACATTCAAACCACAGCACATTCTACTCCAGACTCCTAAGTTCCCTGAAGGTCCTTTCCACTACTGTAAGTTCCTTGCAAATCTATGGCATTTTGATTTCTGTTTTTATTTTCTCTCTTTGGCTACCATCTGTCTTTTATTTTAATCAAGTAAGTATTTCTGTAGTGAATCATTGTACTTCCAAACTTACACCAATTCTGGGGCAGAATAGGTCCCCAAGTCCTATCTCAAAGCTACTTTAACTGTACGTAATGACTTATTTCTGAATCTTCTACAATGTAACCAAGTTTTAATTCAAGGGACCAATGTAACTTGAATCCCACAAGAACTGGTCTCTGGTTTTATCTAACATGACAATGTATCCACAACTTCAATTTATGTAATGTCTTTGCTCTCTACATGATGGGTTTTTACACACACACAAAGATCTACAATTAAGACAGATCTGAGCCACATATTGCCCCAGCCACCAATAGTATGCATTTAACAACAAATGTCTTCTATCACTCGTCTGCGACTCACAGTTTCTTTCTTTTTCAAATTATTGTGGTTCAATAAACTAAAAGCAATTATTAGACTGTTAGGTAGATAGTCTTAGAGGAAGCTCTAAAACAGAAGTTCTCAACCTGTGGGTCACAGCCCCTTTGGAGGTTGCATATCAGATATCCTGCATATCAGACATTTTTGTTATGATTTATTACAATAGCAAAATTACAGTTATAAAGTAGCAACAAAATAATTTTATCACTGAGGGCCCACCACAATGTGAGGAACTGTATTA
Organism: Sigmodon hispidus; assembly: GCA_004025045.1. Lineage (NCBI taxonomy): Eukaryota > Metazoa > Chordata > Mammalia > Rodentia > Cricetidae > Sigmodon > Sigmodon hispidus. Next base: position 8,357 of record PVIH01018036.1, on the reverse strand, counting down.
AAGGATCACAGTGTTGGGAAGGCTGAGAACCCTGCTCTAACAGAATCTCCTTTGAGAAAAATTCATGACAATAGACCCTTTGCTTTAGATGTTTTAGAAATTGTCTTGTTTTTCTCCTTGTCTTCTTTCTTGTTAACTCAAATTCTGCTCCTTCGTATCAAGGTGTGACTGGATAAAAATATCTTTCTATGCATTTCAGCACACTGGTACTGGAAATTGGCTAGGGCATAGAATCTGATATGAATGTAAATCCTTGATTCATTTTGTCTTCCCTTTTCTATTTATATTTAGGCTTTGTACAACAACTTTAGGACTGCCTGACACCACTGTGTCTGTTTTCTCATTTTAGCTTTGGGGCAATACAGTTAGCCTTTTCCAGATTTGCAATAGAGAATTCCTTATATATTGTGCATGGCAAATTGGGTCTCAGCTGATTTCCCATTTCCTGTCCTGTATGAAAAAGGCAAGTCATGTATTCTTTTTGTAAAAAAATATTTTAATTCATTGAGAATTTCATATATTGTGTTTTCACCCTCCTTCAATTCTTTCCATATTCATTCCTCATTCTTTATCTATTCAACTGTGTCCTCATATTTAAAAAAATCTACTGCAGCCCATTAATGTTGCCTTTATACTCTCAATAATGTATTCATGCAATGCCATGGGTTAGATCTGTCAGGGGTCAGACCTTTGGAAAAAATTAACTCTTTCTTTCCCTCAGTAGCTATCAGTTATCAATAGTTCCTCAGATAAATGTGGAACTTCATGACTAGCTCCCTTGTTCACACTGGGATCATGTCTGGCTTGAGCTTATACAGTCTTGTGCAAGCTTTCAGAACCTCTGTGAGTTCATATGTCAAACTGTTCTATTGTATCCAGAAAATACTGTTTCTTTGTGAGCATCCATGGCTTATGGTTTTTATATTCTTCCTACCTCTCTTCAACAATGACCTCTGAGTTTTGAGTTTTGAGAAAAGGTGTGTGTGATTTATATGCCCCATTTAGGGCCCAATATCTCACAGTAACTTATTCTCTCAAACCTTGTCAGTTTTAAGTCTTTGAGTTAATTACCATCTGCAAATTAAAAAAAAATCTCTAATAAAGTTTGTGGGATGTACTAATCTATGAGTATAAAGAAAAAACATTAAGAGTTTAATACAATGTTTTATGAGGACAATAATAGTATTAGGTTCTCCCCGAGGGCCTATCAGCTCTCTAGCTACAGGTTCTAGGCCCCAATAACTGTGGTAGGTACAAATTCAATCTTGTGGAGCAGGCCTGTAGACTATTCAGGAGATGGTTGTTTACTCCCATGACATTTGTGACATTATTGCATGTGTGGGTATATATTTCAAACTATAAAATATCTATTATATATATTATTAAAGTACTGGAAAATAAATAAAACTTTGGAAATTTTGACAGAAGTCACATTATATTCAAGATGGTGGCATTTTATCTCCCCACTATGTAATAATTATTTTTTGAAAGTAATAAAAATATTTTTAGTGCATAAGCTCAATTCATGTGACATGAGCAAAAATATTCATGACTATATTAAAAGTGACTACAGGAAAGAACGGAACCTTATTTTATATGGCTAGAACATTGATAAATGCTGTAATATGTTTTGCATTTGAATAATTCTTGGTTTTTACATTCTAGATTTTATACAAAGGAGCAAAGAGAGAGAATTAAAACTGAAGAAGAAATACAGAGAAAACCCAAGCATCGAGGAAAACTCTCAATAGGAATGTTTTAGCAGAGCAGAGGTTTGAAGCATTTCTACATACTTTGAATACACTTTGTTATCTGAAGAGTTTTGAGGCCTTAATGCTCATGGATGTGCCAGATCAGAGATGGAATGCTGCCAGAGAACATCTCACTCTTCTTATCTCCATTACGGTGTGTGTGCGTGTGTGTGTGTGTGTGTGTGTGTGTGTGTGTGTGTGTGTGTGTGTGTGCATAATGCTATCCCTTGGTGCAACAGAAGACTATTTCAGAAAATTCAGCACATGGCAATTACATTGAATACAGTATATTAACAGAACATTAACTCAGAAGTGAGACCTTATGGGAAAAATAGAATAAAAATTGATTTCAATTAATTCAGTAAAAATTACTAAAAAAAAAAAAAAAAAAAGTCAGTTGATCTTGGCCTAACCTGTATAATCCCATCTACCTTCAAAATCTGTCTTACAAATAATGCATTTGAACATGTATTTGAAGATAAAATATAAAAGAGCATGCTTTTGTAACCTGCCCAGGTCTGAGATCAAGTAGATGTTCCATTCTGTTTTCTATAATTTCTTGCCTATAATATTAACCTTGAGGAGAGATCTTTTCCAGCTGACCTGCTCTTCTTGAGAGGTATAGTTATGGTGGATGTAAGAATCTTAATAAATCAGTGGCCTTTTACGTGGTTATTATTACTATATTTCTTCCATTTCTTTTGTTCCTGTATGTCCCTTCTAGTAACTTTAATTAACATTTTATTGTAGCCTTCGGATAGTTAAGTCCAGGAGACGCTTTTGTTTATAGACTTGCACCTCTTCTCTTCCAGCTCACCATCTGCTCCAATAACAGACTCATTGTGAGTCACTTGCAGAAATGAAAATAATAAAAACTATAAGGACAGCTGATTTTATACATTCAATGGAATAAGGACTAAACTACGATCAATGAAATAGCCATAAAAAGTAAAGAGCAAAATCCCATTAGTTTCTTTTCTTTTCTTTTTTTTTTAAAAAAATCAGTTTGTTCACTGAAGAAATGGAAACAAAATCATATGGAAATTAACTTAATGTTTTATTATCTTGAATCAGAAGAAAGTACAAGGGTGTACTAGCTGGTTTAATGGGTCAACTTGACACAGCAAGTCACCAGAGAGGAAGGAACCTCAGTTGAGGAAATTCCTTGATGAGATCCAGCTGTAAGGCATTTTCTCAATTAGTGATCAATGGGGGAGGGCCCAGCCCATGGTGGGTGGTGCCATCCCTGGGATGGTGGTCCTAGGAAAGCAGGCCAGTAAGCAGCTCCCCTCCATGGTCTCTGTATCAGCTCCTGCCTCCAGGATCTTGCCCTGTTTGAGTTCTTGTCCTGACTTCATTCAGCAACAAACAGAGATGATGAAGTATAAACCAAATAAACCCTTTCCTCCACAGCTTGCTTTTTGTTCACGATGTTTTATTATAGCAATAGAAACCCTAACTAAGACAGAAATTGGTAGAACATAGTGGAGTATTGCTGTGACAGACCTGACCATATTTTCTGGAACGTTTTGGAAGGACATTGAAACTTTGGGCTAGAAAGACCATTTAGTTTTAGGATGTAGGAACTTGGAAGAAAAGAGTGTTGAGAACAGCACAGAAGATGGAGGCCTGGCTTGTGAAATTTCAGAGGGAAGATTAAAGACTCTGTCAGAGCCATTTGCTATTTTGATTTAAGATTCTGTGGTTCTGGTTAGCTGGGGCTGAAGGTTCAGCTGTGATTAACAAGACACCGGAACTACTGAAGTGAAACCTTTACCTTACTGAGACAATTGATGCTGGTCAGTTGGAGCTAAGAAATTAGTGGTGATTGAGAAGAGAGCAGCCTCACTGAGGTGAAGTCTTCTGGATCTGTGTTCCAGAGGCAGCCATGTTGTACCTCCTACTAGCAGGCAGGCTCTGTAATGTATAAGCATCACCTTGGTGTTACTGGTTTTGGTTTTAAAGACATAAAGGGATCATGGAAAGTAGATGAGGCCTGGCACTGTGAGAGAACTGGAGATGCTATTGGTGAAGGTGCAACCTCAGTGGAAGTTGAAAGCCTGGGGCAGAAGGGATCATGCAAAGGAGTTGAGGCTTAGCACCATGAGGAGAGCCTACAAGAGGCTCTTGGTGAAAGTGCAGCCCAGTTGCAGCAGAAGAACCCAGCGTTTTGGAGATGCTAGTACTTTGGGATGACCACCAAGAACAGCAGCAGCTGAGTGAAAAAGGCTGAGCCTAGAAAAGACAAGCTATGTGTCCTGCAGAGGGCAGAGCTGGAGAAGTGACCCAACCCCGTTGGAGGAGTCTAGAATATCGTGAGTGAATCCCAGATAATTGGGCATTAAATTATTTACTGTTTGAGTTTGGTTTTACTTGGTTCAGATTGTGATGATGACCTGCTTCTCCATTCTTGAAGAAGATATTTAATTTTGATTTTTAAAGGGTTCCATAGATGAAAGAATTGGGCTTTTAAAAAACAGTTGAATATTTTAAAGAGACTGAAATTTTAATGTGTTTGAATTTTTAAAGAATGTGGTAATTTTAAAATTATAATTTTAATGTGAGATTTTAGGGAGGAATAATTGTTGTGTGTTAATAGTGAAGGGTTTCTATGCCAGATTGACACAATCTAAAGTCATCACAAAGGAAGGAGCCTAAGCTGAGAAAATGACTTGTTGACATCCAGCTGTAAGGTATTTCTTAATTAGTGATTATTTGGAAGAGCCCAGGCCATGGCAGGTGGGGCCATCCCTAGGCTAGTGGTTCTGAGTTCTATAAGAAAACAGGGTGAGCAAGCCAGTAAGCAGCATCCCTTCATGGCCTCTGCATAATACCCTGCCTCTAGGGTTCTTCCCTATTTGATTGAGTCCTGCCTTGACTCCCTTCAGTACTGAGCAGGAAGTATAAGCCAAATAAACTCTTTCCTCCTCCAACTTAATTTTTGGTCATGGTGTTTCATTCCAGCAATAGAAATCCTATGACAAAGGGATATTTCCTTAATCTATGAAAATAAGAAATCCATTTCTCTTGTTTTTTTTTTTATTTTTGTTTTGTCTTACTTTTTGTTTTTTATAACTTTTTACTTTAAAAGTTTTCTTTTCCATATCCATCATTGCTCCCCCTCCCCCCTCCTCCCAGTCTTCCCTCAGCCTTCTTCTGCCCCGTCCCCCCAATCATTCCCCGGGGAGGTCAATAAATGCCAAGGTGAGACCATTCCATTTGGCATATTCAGTTCAGGTAGGGCTGAATCTCTCATTCCAGTATCAAGGCTGGGTTAGGTGTTCCTCTGTAGGCAATCTGAGAAGCCAGTTCATGCACCAGGAATAAACTCTGGTCCTACTGCAAGAGGCTCCACAAACTGCCCATCCATTCGACTGTCATGTACATTCAGAGGGTTTAGTTCCTTTCCATGAAGGTTCCTAAGCTGTCATTTCAGAGTTCATGAGTTCCCAATAGCTCCCAAGGGTCAGCCATCTCCTTGGGTCTCCTCCTCATGATCCTAATCCCTTTGCTCATATACTACTCTGTCTCTCTTCAGTTAGATCCAGAGCTTGACCTGGTGCTTAGCTGTGGATCTCTGCTTCTGCCTCTACCCATTGCTGGATGAAGGTTCTATAATGACAATTAGAGTGCTCAATCATTTGATTACAGGAGGAGGCCAGTTTAGGCACCCTCTCCACTATTGCTTGGAGTCCTAGCTGGGGACACCTTGTGGGTTCTTGTGTGTTTTCCTAGCACCAGGTTTCTCTCTAACCCCACAATGGCTCCCTCTATCAAGATATTTATTTCTTTGTTTTCTCTCTCTCTCTTTATTGCTCCCCTAATTCAACCATCCCATTCTCTAATGATCTTTTCCCACCTACCCTTGCTCTCTCCCCAGTGTAATCCCAGCTTACTCAGGAGATCTTCTCTATTTCACTTCTTTGGTTAGAGTTGCTCCAAGATATTTGATGTTATTTGCAGCTATTGTAAACAGTGATGTTTCCCTGATTTCTTTTTCAGCTCTTTTATCATTTATGTATAGAAGGACTATTTATTTTTGAGTTAATTTTGTATTCTGCTACATTGCTGAAGGTGTTTATCAGCTGTTCCCTGGTAGAATTTTGTGGGTAACTTATGCATATGATTATATCATCTGCAAATGATAGTTTCACTTCTTCTTTTCCAATTTGTATTCCCTTGATTTCCTTTTGTTCTCTTATTGCTCTCGCTAAAACTTCAAGGACTGTATTGAATAGATATGGAGAGAGTGGACAGCCTTATCTTGTTCCTAATTTCAGTAAGATTGATTTAAATTTTTCTCCATTTATTTTGATGTTGGCTGTCATCTTGCTGTAAATTGCCTTTATTATGTTTAGGTTTTCCCTGTATCCCTGATCTCTCCAGGACTTTTATTATGAAGGGTGTTGGATTTTGTCAAAGGTTTTTTCAGAATCTAATGAGATAATCATTTTTTTTTCTTTCAGGTTATTTATATAATAAATGACATTAACAACTTTTCTTATGTTGAACCATCCCTCCATTTCTGGGATAAAGCCCACCTGATCATGGTAGATGATTTTTTTGATATGTTCTTTAATTCAGTTTGCTAGTATTTTATTGAGAATTTTTACAACAATATTCATGAGGGAGATTGGTCAGTAATTCTCTTTCTTTGTCACATCTTTGTGTAGTTTGTGTATCAGGTTGAATGTGGCCTCATAAAAAGAGTTTGGAAATGTTCTTTTTGTTTCTATTATGTGGAACAATTTGAGGAGTATTGGTATTAGTTCTTCTTTGAAATTCTGGTAGAATTCTGCACTGAAGCCATCTGGTCCTGGACTATATTTTTGCTTGGGAGACTTATACTAACTGCTTCTATTTCCTTGGGGGTTATAGGTCTATTTAGGTTATCTTGTCTTGATTTAATTTTTGTGAGTGGTACCTGTCCAGAATGTTGTTCATTTCTTTTAGGTTTTCCAATTTTGTGGAGTATAGATTTTTAAAGTATGACCTAATGATTCTCTGGATTTCCTCAGTGTCTATTGTTATATCCCTTTTTTTATATCTGATTTTATTAATTTGGATATTCTTTCTCTGCCTTTTGATTCATTTAGATATGAGTTTGTTTATCTTGTTGACCTTCCCAAAGAACCCCAAACCTTTGGTTTTCTTGGGGGGGGAGGTTTTTTTTATTTGGTTTACATGTCTTGAATCAAATCTTTGTTTTATTAATTCTTTGCATTGTTCTCTTTGTTTCAGTTTTATTGATTTCGACCCTGAGTTTGATTATTTTCTGCCATCTACTTCTGGGCGAGTTTGCTTTTATTTATTCTAGCTGTGCTGTTAAATCTCTTGTGTGAGCTTTTTGATTTTCTTATGTAGGCACCTCGTGCTATGGACTTTCCTCTTAGCACTGCTTTCATTATGTCCTATTAGTTTGGGTATGATGTAGATTCACTTTCATTCAATTTTAGGAAGTCTTTAATTTCTTTCTTTACTTCTTCCTTGACTGAGAAATGGTCCAACTGACAGATGTTCAGTTTCCATGGGTTTGTAGGCTTTCTGTGGTTTGAATGGTTGTTGAAACTTTAGTCCATAGTGATCTGATAAAATACACAGGGTTATCCCCATTTTTTTGTATCTATTGATATTTTCTTTTTTTTTTAAAGTAAACTGCTTCATTAGGTTTAAGTTTTTTTCCCTTCTTTATTTATTTTGTATTTTTCAAGAAAAACAGTAAAATGAATTTAAAATGCTGATAAGTTAACAATAACTATGAAGAAGATAAAAATCATAAGTATGACTTATCAAGGGTGATAATGCAAATAAGATTACTACACATATATTTACTTTGTGTTCAGCTTTCCCTCTGAATTTTTTTTCCATCCCTGTATATCCTTATTGAAAGTCTCTTCCCCCTCCCACCACATCAGGTCATTTTACTTCTCCACAACTCCCCATCCCCTCCCTGGGCAGGGAACAGACAGTCCTATGGTCCCACTGACCCAATAATGCTTGGATCAGTCTCCACTCCTGGCAAAATCCAGTTTTGTCCCCCCTCCCTCAAGAGTGAGTCAGGTGTTCCTATAATTGGAGTGGGGTCCGAAGGGTCAGTCCAGGGTGTTTCTGATCCCAAGATGTTCAGTGGTTGTGGTTTGCCGCTTGGGCATGCTTGGCTTTTTTTCTTGTTTGTTTGTTTAGAGACCACTAATGAGTGAGTACATCCCCTGCTTATCTTTCTGGGATTGTGATACCTCGATCAGAAGGATATTCTCCAAATCCATCCATTTGCCTGTGAATTTTAGGATATCATTTTTTTTTTCTTGCTGCTGAGTAGCATTCCATTGTTTAGATGTATCACAGTTTGTTAATCCATTCTTCAGTTGAGGGACATCTAGGCTGTTTCTACTGTCTTCCTATTACAGATAATGCTGCTATGAACATAGTTGAGCTAATACCTTTGGAGTGTGAATGTGCCTCTTTAGGGTATACACCCAGAAGTGGTATTGCTGGGTCCTTGGGGAGATTGATTCTCAATTTTCTGAGAAACCACCATATTGCATTCCAAAGTGGCTGAACAAGCTTACACTCCCACCAACAATGGAGGAGTGTCCCCCTTGTTCC
>PVIH01018035.1:0-39819 GCA_004025045.1 Sigmodon hispidus | reverse complement strand
TTTTTTTTTTTTTTTTTTTTTTTAAATTTTTTTTTTGATTTATTTATTTATTATGCATACAGTTTTACAGAAGAGGGCGCCAGACCTCATCATAGATGGTTGTGAGCCACCATGTGGTTTTGCTGGGAATTGAACTCAGGACCTCTGGAAGAACAGTCAGTGCTCTTAACCTCTGAGCCATCTCTCCAGCCCCTAGATTTTCCTTCTAAGCTTTCTCTTTTTAAATTTAATTTTATGTTTATGGGTGTTTAGCCTGCGTGTATATCTGTCTGTGTACCATGTGCATGCCTGATGCCGTGGGAGGCCTGGAGAGGGGGTTGGATTTCCTGGAACTAGAGTTATAGATGTTTGTGAGCCACCATGTGGGTGCTGGAAATCAAACCCAGGTCCTCAGGAAGAGTAGCCAGTGCTCTTAACTGCTGAGCAGTCTTTTAAGCCCCTCTTAAGTTTATTTTTAAGAAACTATAGACTAAGCCAAGTACAGTGACTATAACCTTTACTTCCAGCAGTTAGGATTTTGTGCACAGTTTGGGATGGTTCGCATATATCCGCTTATATATATCTGGCGGCAGATTTCTATAGATGCACTTGGGAATGTGGGAACATGGAAGAAGGCAGCGACAGATAGCAGGAGACTCTTAACGGCTGTTTCTCTGTAGAAAAGAGCTTTATTGTCTAATAAATATGGCTATGGTTAACAGAGAAGTTATGACTATAATGGCAGAGAAGGCAAGAAGAAAGAGAAGGGAAGAAGAAGGAAGGAGAAGGAGAGAGAAATGAGCGCTCCCTCCCGAGAGAGCACGAAAAAGGAGATGCTTGTGGGAACCTTGCTTTAAATGGGGCCTGACAGCAGAGCCCAGGGGAGGTCATAGCTCACTCTGGGAGGCAGAGGCAGGCCAGCTAGACAGCTTGCACAGTAAGACCCTGTTTCAAAAGAAAGAAAAAAGAAAGAAATTGTATGCTGTTGATGGGGTGTAGAATTGGTTACTAAGAAAGGCAGTGGGTGCAGATGTGTGTATTTACATAGCAGTTCTCAACATGTGGGTTATGGCCCTCTTGGAGGTGGAACAACCCTTTCACAGGGGTCATCTAAGAACACCAGAAAACCTATTTCCAATGTTCTTAGGAACTGAGATACTGCTCCTCTATCCACCTCCAGGTGGCCCACCCACATGCAGATATGCCCACATACAAGTAGCTGGTGTGATATCATCATGCCAACCCCTTCGCATACACCCCAAACAAATACAGGTGTATGTGACAGGTTTGGTGCAGTAAACTTATGCAGACCAGTCACACTTGTGTAGAGAACAGCTAATGTATTGAAAGCAGCAGTATTGGAGGTAAAAGTACACTTCATGAGTTATAATTATTGGGTAAATGTAAAATCATCAACTACTGCAAGAAAAAAGAATCCGTACCATGGGAACTTTATCTGGATGCTGATTGGTCTTTTTATATTCAGCAGTGGTTGTGTGACTACTGCCCCCTAGAGAGTAACAGGTATGTAGAAAAACAAAACAAAACAACAAAAACAGAGAATGATAAATCATAGCAATTTTTTTGTTTTTGTTTTTCGAGATAGGGCTTCTCTGTATAACATCTCTAGCTGTCCTGGAACTCTCTCTGTGTACTAGGCTGGGCTTGACCTCACAGAGATCCACCTGCCTCTGCCTCCCAGTGCTGGGATTTAAGGCATGTACTACTATGCCTGGCCAATCATAGTCAATTTTAATGAACTGCATTGACTGAAATATGCCATGTATCATCTTCTGTCTTATAAAAGGTATTGTTATATATTATTTTTTATTAGAAACCATCCTATGACAATGGACTATGTATAGAAAAATACTAAGAAATGAAAATATAGTGAGGATTTTTTTACAGTATAGTTTTACCTCAATAGTTACAGCAGGAATTGAGAAATCATGATGTATTATTTGTTGTGAAGTTCTATTAGAGAAATCTATGAAGCCGAACAAACTAAAACTCCCATTTTGATAGCAGCATCTAAGCTTTGCTGGAAGGATATACTGAAGCTGATGGACTTAAAAAAGCCAGACTTGCGAGGTAGTGGTGGCTCATGCCTTTAATCCCAGCACTTGAGAGGCAGGGGCAGGCGGATCTCTGTGGGTTTGAGGCCAGCCTGGTCTACAGAGTAAGTTCCAGGACATCCAGAGATACACAGAGAAACTGTCCTGGAAAAACAAAACAAAACAAAAACTTATTCTGTGTGTGTTTGTGTTTATGGGAGCTCATTCTACAACTCATGTCTAGCTGTAGAAGACAACTTGTGATGATCAGGTCTCTTCCATTTGTGAGTCCCAGGGTTTGAACTCAGGTTGTCAGGCTTGGTGGAGATGCCCTTACCCACTGAGACACCCTACTCACCTCCCTTGTATTTTGTCAGGGTCTCATATAGGTGAGGATGTCTCAAACTTAGTATATAGCCAAGGATGACCTTGAACTCATGATCCTGCTACCTCTGTCTTCCAGGCACTCGGATTGCAGACATGGGTCACCATCTCCAGTTAGCTTTAAATGAGTTTTTTGAGACTGAATTTTTATTATTTGAACTTAGCCCTTTGGCCTCCTCTATCTTTTTAAGTTTTACAAGACGGCCCTGGCTGTCCTGGAACTTACTCAGATCTCTAGACAAGCTGTCCTGGAACTCATAAAAATCCACCTGCTTTTGCCTCTCAAGCACTGAGATTAAAGAGTGCACCACCACCACCTGGCGGCCTTCCTTACCTTTCATTTAGTGTCTTAATTGGAAAAAACTCTGTTTGAAGAATAGCTGTACTTTATTTACCTTTATGTACTGTTTTATAGGGCAGGGCTTTACTTTTGTTGGCAAGGTGGCCTGGAACTCACTGCATGTTCTCCTGCTCAGCCTCCCAAGTGTTGGCATTGTAAGAGAGGCTTTAGGTATCTTCTTAAAAGATAATGTAAATAGAATAAATACATAATATGGGGGTCAGGAGGTCATTTTATATTAAAGAATTATAAGCTTTAAACATGACTTTGATCCATATTCTTAACCTTTTTAAAAATTAGCACAAGTGACCAAGAAAAAGAAGAAGAAACAATGCAGAATTCCAACAAATGATGAGTTGCTGTATGATCCTGAGAAAGATAACAGAGACCAAGCCTGGGTTGATGCACAGAGAAGGGGGTAAGGATTTAAATCTATATTTGTAATCTTTACAGAAAGTGATTTTTTTTCCCTGCTTTCTTTTTTTTTAATATTTATTTTTATTTATGTGAATTGGTGTTTTGCCTGCATGTACAACTGTGTAAGGGTGTCAGATCTTGGAATTACAGACAGTTGTTAGCTGCCATGTCAGCCCCCTTTTTTCCTTTTTAAAACAAGCTCTCGGGGGCTGGAGCGATGGCTCAGAGGTTAAGAGCTCTGACTGTTCTTCCAGAGGTCCTGAGTTCAATTCCCAGCAACCACGTGGTGGCTCACAACCATCTATGATGACATCTGATACCTTCTTTTGTATACTGTATACATAATAAATAAATCTTTAAAAAAAAAAAAAACAAAACAAGCTCTCATTAAGTTGTTCAGACTGGCTTTGAAGTCACTCTGTAGCCCAGTGGCCTGGAACTTGCAATCCTCCTGCCTCAGCTTCATCAGAGGCAGGGATTGTGGGCCTGTACCAATAGGCCTGATTATAAAACTAACTTTTCCGTGGTTGGTTGCTTTGTCTTTTCTTTTTTCTTTCTTTCTTTCTTTTTTTTTGTATATGTGTTTATGGTGTGTGTGCTTGTTTATGTTTTTGGTTTTTTTTTCTTGGTTTTCTCTATTTTATTTTTATTTATTTTTATCTTATGTACATTGGTGTCTTGCCATGGGTGTCAGGTCCCCTGGAACAGGAGTTACAATTGTGAGCTTCCATGTGGGTGCTGGGAATTGAACCCAGGTCCTCTGGAAGAACAGTCAGTGCTCTTAACCACTGAGCCATCTCTCCAAAGCCCCTTGTCTTTTCTTTTTTTTTTTTCTTTCTTTCTTTATTTATTTGCCTGGAACTGGAACTACAGACAGTTGTTAGCTGCCATGTGGGTGCTGGGAATCGAACCCGGGTCCTCTGGAAGAGCAGACGGTGCTCTTAACCGCTGAGCCATCTCTCCAGCCCTCGCCCCTTGTCTTTTCAAACTAACTTTCTTCTAATAGACATGTTAAAACTTTTTAGGTTTTGTGTGTGTGTGTGTGTGTGTGTGTGTGTGTGTGTGTGTGTGTGTTTGTTGAGATAGGGTTTCTTCCAGATGGCCTTGGAGTTCCAGGGCTACTACTCCTGTTTTAGCCTCCTGGATGATGGAATTATGAGTATGCACCACCATGCTTATCTTATAATTTTAAATTATTTTGAGAACAGAGTTTTAGTATGTAAATTGTTAATTTTATTTTTTGATGTTCTGGAACTCACTATTTAGACCAGACTGGCCTTGAATACACAGAGATCCAGTCTTCCTCTGCCTCTCAGGTGTTTTTTTGTTATTCTGTTTTTTCAGTCCCAAATTCTGGGATTAAGAATTTGCATCACTTTGCAGGCCCAAGAACAAAATGCTTTTGAAGTTTATCTACATTGTAGCATAGTACTTTTTTTTTTTTTTTTTTTTTTTTTTTTTTTTTTTTTTTTTTTTTTTTTTTTTTTTTTTTTTTTTTTTTTTTTTTTTTTTTTTTTTTTTTTTTTAATGGCTGAACAGTGCCATTGCATGTATATATATCTTGATTTTTTTTTTTTTTCTTTTTAATCCAAATGTCCACCGAGGGATGTTGTGTTGTGAGCACCTTTTGCTCATGAGTAGTGTTGTTAACACTGTTGTACAGATGTTTGAGTCCCTACTTCTGAGGAGCATTGCAGGATCACATGGTAATCTGTGTTTTTGTGTGCTTGTGTGTGTGTGGTGCTGGGTACATTCTAGGCAAGTGCACTCTCAGTGCCTAGGAGGTGGTGCTTCAGTCCAGAGGGGTTGGCTGGCTGTGCTTTTCAACTCCGGAGGATTGATGTTGTGGGATCTCTGGACATACCCCTTAGCTCCAATTCTTTCACTGTGTCTTTTTCTTCGGCCTTATTAGATGCTGTGCTGCTTCCTCCAGCGCCCCCTGGTGTTCTTTTACTGAAACTTCCTTTGTTTTGTTCTTGGAGGCTGGATGGCATAGTTTGGCCTGGAATTTGCTGTGTAGCCCAGGCTGGCATTGGGAGCTTTTGTTCTCCCTTCCTTAGCTTTCTGAATTGATTTTACTTTACATTTATTAATTTAAAGTTTAATGTTGTTGTGTGCAGCTATGGCAGGGCATGCTTGTAGAGGTCAGAGGTCAAATCCTAGGGATCAGTTCTCTGCCTCCATCATGGAACTTCTCCAGATTGAGCACCTTTACCTGGTAAACCATCGCACCAGCTCCTCAACCCTTAGTTCTTGAAACCGCTCCTACTGAATCCAAAGCTCTGCTTGGCTGGCTGCCCAGGAGCTCCAGGTTTCTGTTCATCCTGCTGTCCCTGATTGCGCTGTGGTCCCAGGCGTCTGTGCCTGCTCTTTGTGTGGGCATCGGGCTCTTAGCTCAGGTCACATTTTGTACAGCAGGTACTTTCCTTTCTAAGGGTCTCTTCAGAGCCCTTCTTCTCCAGGCTGGTCTGGAGCTCACCGAATCGTAGTCTTCCGGTTCTTGTCTTCCGAGTGCTGGGATTACAGGTGTAGAGACCTTGGCTGGTTAACTAAAAGTTTTTGAGGCAGGATTTCTCTGTGTAGCCCTGGCTGTCTAGAACTCACACTGTAGACCAGACTGGCCTTGAACTCAGAGATCCTTCTGCCTCTAGAGTGCTGGGCTTAAAAGCCACCACACCACTTAGCTTAAGTTCGTGACTACAAATGTAAAATAGTTTAGACTTTCCTTGTTTTGGGCATCTTTAGTTTCTTGAAGAACCATGGCTAGTTGTGAGAGAGTTAATTTCCTGCTAGAATTCAACTGAGATTTTTCTCACAATCACACTGATATTATGGATTTATGGTTTGTTGTTAGGTTTGGTTTTTATGAGACAGATTTCATTTTACATCATGTTGGCCTTGAACTCTGGATCCCCCTGCTTCTGCCTCTGGAGTGCTGGGATTTCAGGTGTGGGACACCACACCCCCACCAAACTATCTACTTTGAAAGAAAATTACTGTGCGCAGTCCAGACTTGATGAATGAGGAGTTAAACTCTGCCACCTTGAATTTGATTTGATTTTTTTATTTTTGAGCACTTTTTTTTTTTTTTTAAACTTTCTGCTTCTCCAAGATGCGTTAGGTAGATCTTATAAATTACATCTCTACAATTATCCATTTCTGGTACTTGTTGCTCTTGCAGTAGTCTGAGTTTGGTTTCTAGCACCCACATGGTGATTCTCAGTTCCTGGAGATCTCACATCATCTTCTGGCCTCTCAGGACATGCATGTGGTGCTCTTAGATACATGCAGACAAGACATTCATATACATGACATAAATAGACCAAAAATATAATAGTAAAGTGATTAGTCATTTATTTGAGTACTGATTTTTTTTTCTCAACAGTGACATTAGAAACTAGGATTTGTTTTATTAATGTATTTTTCCTTCTCAAATTTATTTTTCCATTTTAGTTATCATGCTTTTGGATTGCAGAGACCACATAATAAACAACAGCCTGTTCCAAACAGTGATGCTGTTTTGAATTGCCCTGCCTGCATGACTACACTGTGCCTGGATTGTCAAAGGTAAGGACAAAAGCAAATGTATCACACGTACCCCCACCCTAGAACAAGCCTTCCCTGGAACCAAAACAGTTTGGTGGGCCTTTGCTTAAATCAGAAGTAGACTTTTTTGTTGTTTATGTAAACATTTACTTGACCAAAATGTAGAAAAGTCTAACTATAACATAGAATAGAGTTGCAAGAATCTAAAGAACAGAGTGGATTAGTTCATCTCTGGTAGTGCTTAAAAACAGGAGTGAGAGCCAGGTGGTGGTGCACCCCCTAATCCCAGCACTCAGGAGGCAGAGGCAGGAGGATCTCTTGTGAGTTTGAGGCCAGCCGGGTCTACAGAGTGAGTTCCAGGACAGCCAGAATAGTTACATAGAGAAACTCTGTCTTGAAAAAAACAAAACAAACCCCCCCCACCAAAGAAAGAAAGAAATAAACCCAACCAGTTAAACAAACAAACAAACAAACAAATCAAGAGCAAAGGGTTCAGATGAATTAGAAGCAGGGTGACTTTTAGTTGGGATGGTAAGCTTGAGTGGGTCGGTCCCAAACACTGGGGTGTGTGGAATGTTTCAGTCTGAGATGTTAATTGAGAACATAAAACAACAGCAGATCCTCTATGTATCACTCCAGCAGGAGGTTCTTGGTCTTGTCTTAGTGTCATTCCAGAAGGGATTCAAGCTTTGGCAGACAAAGTTTTATTTCTACTCCCTGGACGATGGAGATGAGTTATCCAGCTTCTCTGTCACTACTTTGCTGCTAGAGAGACCTTTTTGATGCCCAGTTTTTGCTAATAGAACCATTTGCTCAATGTCATGATGACTAGCAGTCTGTTCTTTTGAGACAAATTCTCACTGTCCGACTGGTCTGGAACTGTCTTTGTAGACCAGGCTGGCCTTAAACACACAGAGGTCCACCTGCTTCCTAAGTGCTGTGTGGATTTGTTTTGTTTATTTAGACATGAGCTCACTATGTGACTTAGATTGCCCTGAATAGTTTGGATCCCCCTTCCTCAGTACTAGGATCACAGGCTTTACATTGGCATGTGCCTTATTGGTTTCAGCAACAACTCATTTTGTTGCTGTAGACTTAACGTTTGTCTATGTGTATGTATATGTGCCCCTACAGAAGATGGGTTGGATCACCTAGAACTGGAATTCACAGACAATTGTGAGCTGCCATATTGGTTCTAGGAACCAGACCTGGGTTCGCTGAAAGAGCAAGTGCTCTTAACACTGAAGCCGTCTCTGTAGCCCCTATTCGTTTGTTCATTTATTTAGTGTACATGTGTTTGCACACATGCTATGGCATATGTGGAGTTGGTTCTTTCCTTCTCTATTGTGAGTTCTGGAGACTGAATTCATAAGATTCAAGTTCAGGGCATCGTACTTTCAAAGTGAGTGTTATACCACTGAGCTACACCCATATGACTTTTTTTAATTAAAATATGAAATGCTTCGTAAGTTTGCATGTCATTGCTGGTCGTGGTAGGTAGGCCTTCAATTCCAGCACTTTGGAAGCAGAGGTAGGAGGCTTTCTCTGAGTTCAAGGCTAGCCTGGTTTACATAGTGAGTTCCAGGATAGCTGGGGCTGCACAGAGAAACCCTGTCCCCCCCCCCCAAATTTTTTTTCAATGTCATTTTTGCACAGGGGGCACACTAGGTTGTTTTTTTTTTTTTTAATTATTTCAGTTTTAATATATGTGCTACTGAATCGAATAGAGCACAAAGGCCAGATTTTAAAAATTACAGTTATTGCTGGGCAGTGGTGGCACATGACTTTAATCCTGGTATTTAGGAGGTGGAGGCAGGAGAATCTCTTGTGAGTTCGAGGCCAGCCTGGTCTACAGAGTGAGTTCCAGGACAGTTGGGGTTATACAAAGAAACCCTGTCATGGAAAAAACAAAAAACCCAAATGCAATTATTAGTGTAACTATTAACTAATAGTAATTCAGACCTGTGCTGGCATGCTGGTTCAGGTCTGTAGTCCCTGCACTTGCAGGTTGAAATGGGATGATTGCTATAGATTCAAGACTATTCTCAGCTACAAAGTGAGAACCTGCCTCAAAAAACTAAAGTGGGCTGGAGATGGTCAAAGGTTAAGAGCACTGGCTGCTCTTCCAGAGGTCCTGAGTTCGATTCCTAGCAACCACATGGTGGCTTACAACCATCTGTAGTGAGATCTGGTGCCCTTTTCTAATGCACAGGCATCATGCAACTGTACACATAATAAATAAATCTTTAAGAACACTTGTTACTCTTGCAGAGGACTCAGGTTCAGTTTTCAGAACCCATGGGCAGCTAAGTTCCAGGAAATCCTGCACCTTTTTCTGACCCCTACAAGTATCAGGCATGCATGTGCTGTACATACATACAGGCAAAACAGTTTACACATTAAAAAACACAATAAATCTAAATTTTATTTTTATTAGTTAATTTATTATTTTGAGTTTTTGAGACAGCATTTCTCTGTGTTGTATAGCCCTTTGTAGACCAGGCTGGTCTTGAACTCAGAGACCTGTTTGCCTCTGCTTCCCGAGTGCTGGGATTAAAGGTGTGGACCACTACTGCCCTGTCTAAATTTCTTTCTTTCTTTTTTTAACTTATTTTACATACCAGCCAGAGTTTTTCCTCCTTCCTCTCCTCCCGTACCCTTTCCCGCTTCTATACCCCCAACTTGTATTCAGTTCTCCTGCCTCTGTTCAGGAAGGGGAAGGCCGCCCATGGGTGTTAACAAACTGTCATACTAAGTTGAGGCAGGACCAAGCTCCTCCCCCATGCATCGAGGCTGAGTGTGGTATCCCACCTTAGGGAATCGGTTCCAGAAAGCCAGATCATGTACCAAGCACAGGTCTTGGTCCTACTGCTAGGGGCCCCACAAACGACCAAGCTACACAACTGTCAACCACATGGGAGAGGATCTAGGTCTGTTCCATGCGGGCTCCCTAGTTGTCGGTCTAGGGTCTCTGTCTCTGTGGGTTTCCCTGCCATGATCTTGACTCCTCCTTGTCAAGGGTAATCCTTCCTCCCTCTGTTCAGCTGGGCTCAGAGAGCTCAGCTCAGTGCTTGGCTGTGGATCTCTGCATCTGCTTCCATCAGTTACTGGATGAAGGTTCTATGATGACAGTTAGGGTAGTCACCAATGGGATTACAGGAGAAGGCCAGTTCAGGCACCTTCTCCACGATTGCTAGGAGGCTTAGCTAGGGCATCCTTGTGGATTCCTGGAAACTTTCCTAGCACCAGGTTTTTCCCTAAGCCCATGATGGTCCTTCTGTCAAGGTATCGATCGCTCTCATTGCTCTCCCTCTCCATCCCTCCCCAACTCAACCACTGGAGCCCTCATGTTTCTACCCTCAAACCCCTCCCCTTTCCCTCCCCACCTCCCCAGTTTACCCACGGTCCCTTCCCAGGGCAATCTATGTGTCTCTCTTACAGTCCTTGTTGCTTAGCTTCTCTGGGGCCTAATTTTTAAAAACAGAATGAAACAAAACGATATAATCTTTATATAATTTAAGACAAGATTTTAATTGAAGCTTTAGCCACCATGAGCCAGGTATCATGGACATCTTACTTGCATTTTGTTTTCCTCCAATTTCATTTTAGACTTGAATCAGTTATATATTTCTGCACATATGGAAACTGTAAAGTATGTGTTTTGTTGTGGTTGTTTGTTTTTAGAAACAGGATCGATATGTAGTTAGGCCTCAAACTTAGGCAGTCCTTTCTCACCTCTGATGAACTGTGGTTACTTCCTGGTTCCTGTTCTAGAATTTTTTTTTTTAATTATTTTTTTTTAAACTTTATTTATTTATTTGCCTTGGTGTTTTGCCTGGAACTGGAACTACAGACAGTTGTTAGCTGCCATGTGGGTGCTGGGAATCGAACCCGGGTCCTCTGGAAGAGCAGACGGTGCTCTTAACCGCTGAGCCATCTCTCCAGCCCCCCTGTTCTAGAATTTAAACAGAACAGAGAAGCCCACATCTAAGATCACAGCATTGGAAAGGTAGGGAGGAGGATCCTGAATTCTAAGCTTACTTCAGCTACATGTCAAGGTCAAGGCCAGCTTGGATTGTATACCAAGTCCTTCCTTGTCTTGGAAAGAAAACATTTATGTTTGGTGAGATTCTCTGGATGATAAAGGTGTTGCTAAGCCATACAACCTGAGCTCCGCTTTAAGACCCATGGTGTGGGAGGAGAGAACTGGTTCTCTCTGCACTCCACACACACTCACATTCTGTGATGTTTGCCCACCTCTCCAGAGCCACCTCCACAAATGCAGGACTGGCATGGTGGTGTGCACTTGCTGTCCTAGACCTGGAAAGCAAAGGCATGAGACCCAGGAGTTAAGAGGCCACACTTAGTTACATAGCTGGTCTCAGGCTCAAAAACTAAGAACGTTATCTGTCAGGTTCCCAGTAACGTTATCTAAGTTTTTTTTTTTTTTTTTAAACTTTCTTTCTTTCTTTCTTTCTTTCTTTCTTTCTTTCTTTCTTTATTTATTTATTTATTTATTTGCCTTGGTGTTTGCCTGGAACTGGAACTACAGACAGTTCTTAGCTGCGATGTGGGTGCTGGGAATCGAACCCGGGTCCTCTGGAAGAGCAGACTGTGCTCTTAACCACTGAGCCATCTCTCCAGCCCCCATCTTTCTAAGTTTTAAAACAATGTTTTTAAATTATTCTATAAATAATAGTTTTTTCTGGGATCAAAATTGTTCCCCCCATTATTATTATTATTATTATTTTAAATTTTATTTTGTTCTTTTTAATCAAGGTTTCTCTGTGTAGGCATGAGCCACCACTGCCTGGCTTTTCCTCTTATCTTTATTTTATGTGTACTGATGTTTTGTTTACACATGTCTGTACATTATATGTGTGCAGAGGCCAGAAGATGGTGTCAGATCCCTTGGAATAGAATTCCAGGTAGATGTAAGTTGCCTTGTGGGTGATGAGCTCGAACCCAGGTCTTTGGAAGAGCAGCCAGTGTTCTTAACAGCTGAGCCATCTCTCCAGCCACTAAAAGTTGTATTTTAAAGCGATAGAAAAGAAAAATGTCTGTTTTCTATTCAGGTGGCAGAGGCAGGTGGTGAAGGGACATTATTAGCCCACTGGAGCCTGTGGCCATGCCCTTCTGTATTTCCTCTGCCTCCATAAAAACCATTAGATTACATTTCTAAGCTAGCCACCAAGGTTTGTTCCCTTATTTGGCCACTTCCTCCTCCTGAGGCTGACTACTAAGGTCCAGCTATCAAAGTATTGAAGCCCAGCAATCAGACGCCCCCTTTGTTCGCCTAATTAACATGCCTAATCAAGATATACCACTGCATTCTAACACAGACACATCCACCCCCCTTTCTCTTAAGAATCACACCTGCAAGGTCATTTGCTGCTGCTTTTCTGCCTGAGTCAGAAAGCAGCCATTTTAACGTTTCTTTCCTGCTTAATAAGGGATCTCTCTGTGAACACAGGTATTTGGGTATGGTTTGTGCCTAATACGGGGTACAAGAGGGAACCCCAGCTGTAAAGGAGTATCTTTCAGGTGGGCCTCTGAGAGTTTCAGGCCAACCAGGGAAACAGTGAGAACCTGCCTCAAAAGGAGAAAAAAAAAAAATTTCTTTTTTTAAAGAGCTTCAGGGTTGGGGCTGGAGAGATGGCTCAGAGGTTAGGAGCACTGGCTGCTCTTCCAGAGGACCTGGGTTCAATTTCCATTGTCCACATGGAAGCTCACAACTGTCTGTAACTCCTGTTCCAGAGATCTGACACCTTCATACCGATGCACATAAATAAAGCCAAATAATTTTTTTAAAAAAGAGAGAGATCTTAAAAAAAAGAAAAAAAAAACAAAGCTTCAGGGCTGGAGCCAGGCATGGTGGTACATTCCTTTGAGCCTGCTAACTAGGAGGCAGAAGAAGGCAAATCTGTGTGTGAGACCAGCCTGGCTTACATATGGAGTTCCAGGCAAGTCAGGACAACATAGAGACCCTATCTACAATAATAATAATAATAATAATAATAATAATAATAATAATTCTTTCAGTGCTGAAGATCAGACTTCAAGACTGCATGCTTTACCATTGAACTATATTCCCAGCCCAGCAATATGTTCACATTTATTTGTCTGTCTGTCTGTCTGTCTATCTCTCATCTATCTTTGAGACATGGTCTTTATGTAGCCCTGGTTGTCCTAGAACTTACCATGTAGATCAGCTTGTCCATGAACTCACAGGGATCCCCCTGCCTCTGTCTTCTTAGAGTGGTGGAGTTTAAGGTGTGTGCCAGGATGACATGGAGAAATGTATTTCTCCATGGAGTGGTGGCATATGCCTGGATTCTTACTACTTGACAGGTTGAGATGGGCATTGCGAGTTCCAGGTTAGTTTTGGAAGCTCTGTCTCAATCAAAACAAAACAAAACAACAACAAAACCCCGAAATGAACAACTCTTTCAATTTCTCAAAAATTCATGTTTTATCCTTTGTCTTTTTTTGGTGGACATTCATGTAGGCATTCTCAAATTTGATCTAACAATGACCACTATTAAACCCTCACTCTCCATCTACGTTCCTCCCAGGCATGAATCCTACAAGACCCAGTACAGAGCAATGTTTGTGATGAACTGCGCCATCAACAGAGAGGAGGTCCTCAGGTACAAGAACCCAGAACGCAGCAAGAAGAGGCGAGGTGCTAAGAAGATGAAGTCCAACCCAGAAGGCCCTGTGGACACAGAAGCGGAAGACATCTACCACCCCGTCATGTGCACAGAGTGTTCCACTGAGGTGGCAGTCTATGACAAGGATGAAGTCTTCCACTTTTTCAATGTTTTAGCAAGCCATTCTTGAACTGTGACAGACGGTTGACTTCCTAGCACTGTACAAAGCAAATATGGACTCTTCTTTTCTTCTTTCCTGTTCATATCATCCAGTAATACTGAGTTATTAAAACAGTATTTCATCTTTATGAAAAGAATGCTTACCAGCCTCTATCATTTTTCTTTTTTCTTTTTAATTTTCCCTCAAGTAATGATGGGATTGATTATTCATTTCACTTTTGGTGCATCTTTAGAGACTTTGGGCTTCTTATTTATTAAATTACCTTCCAAGAATTAAATTGTTTTTGAATAAGTATTTGTTTCTTAGTATTTGGTCCATTTTCTATTGCTGTAACAGTACTAGAGGTTGGGTGCTTTATAAAGAAATGAGTTTTAGGGGTTGGCATGCAATCCTGCCAACCAGGGGTTGTTCAGTCTCTGGAATCATCAGTGGAAGGACAGAATAACTCTCAAGTTTTCTTATGACTGGCCTAAACATACACACATGTGCATGCACACACACACACACACACACACACACACACACACACACACACACACACACACACACGAGGACCCAATGGGGGAGTAGCAGAAGTGAGACAGTAAGTAGGTGCAAAGTTCAGTGATGTGCCTATGAAAACGCCATAATGAAACCTGTTTCGTGTGCTTACTAAAACAACATTAAATAAAAAACTATTGTTCATGTCCTTTCACTTAGGAAATAATCTTGAGATATCAGATACTTCCTAAGGCTATTTGGGCTGGACACAGAGAACTACAGTGTTCCCCTCTGATTTCAGTGCATAGCTTTGAATATCTGGATTTCTGTAACTGACCCGGGATTGTATCTGAGATGACGAGTGTTTTTCAGCATAGCCTTCTGTATTTCATCACTATACATATTTTCTCTTTATGTTAAGCAGCTGCCCATAATCCTCTGAGGGATCACTTTTGGCCACCTTTTGCCTCAACTCTCTTTTAACCCACACGGGGTCTCATGTAGCCCAGGCTGTTCTTATACTCACCATATAGCTAAGGATGGCCTTGAACTCCTGATCACCCTGCTCCTACCTCCCTGTTGCTGTGATTGTAGGTGTTCACTAGTGTGTCTACTCAACTCTATTTTAAATGGAGCATAAAATATTTAAGGGGTTTAAGCAGATCTCACTGAAGCTAATTGTTCCTCCATCAGCTTGGCTTATTGTATCATGCCCTATTGTGTAACATGACCATGGACACAATACCACATTCATTGTCATAACTTTTTTTGTGTCAGGAGCCTAGCCACAGTTAGTTAAGCATTGCATTCAACATGAGCTCACAAAGGCAATAAGGAATCTGGTTAGATAATATTCTCTCTTGGAGACTTGGCTAAGCAGGTATCTGTTCCCAGTATCTCAGGCCATTGGCAGAATGTGTATCCACAGGACTGAGGGCCTTTTCCCCCTTGTTGGTTGTCAGCCAGGAGGGAGTGACATTGCCCCCCTCCCCAATTGATTAGCCAGCTCCCACAGGCTACCTGCCTCTAGATGCAGAAATACACAAAACTATTAAATAGCACTTGTTTATGTTTCAAAGGAACACACGTCTATGCTATGTGTTTCTGCATGTTGGCTATACTTTTTTGTTTTCTTAGTTCCTAATCTGAACTCCTAGATACTCCTAGGAGCAGTCATTGCCTTCAACTTCTGAATTCTTACCAGAGATTTGGAGCAGAAAGAATAGGTAAAAGACACTGTAATTAGGGAAGCTGAACACTGTTATGGAACAGTTATGAAGCATGGTTATGACCTGTATCCACATCCCAATTTGAATGCCTTTTTTTTTTTATGGCAAATAATTTTGAGTGTCTTCAGTTTTGATATTGCTATTTGACTATCAGTGACTGTCTGGTTTGCTATGGCTTCTTAGCAGTCATGCAGACATGAGAAGTTTTTGTTGGTTTTGATTTTTCCTGTACTGGGGGATTGTACACAGGGTCTTATGCATAACAGGAAGTGTTTTACTGCAGAGTTATAACTAGCCACAGGCCTGTGGGAGTTCACCTTCTAAATGTAAGATCAAGAATATATAGTTACTGTGTCAATTAAAAAATAAGCATTAGCTGGGCATGGATGGTGCATGCCTTTAATCCCAGCACTCAGGAGGCAGAGGCAGGCTGATCTCTAGGAGTTCAGGGCAAATCTGGTCTACATAGCAGGTTCCCAGTTAGCCAGGGCTACATAGAGAAGCCCTATCTCAAAAGCAAAAAATCTACTTCCCCCAAATTAAAATTAAATACATGTTTAAATATCCCTTAAGCTTACAGTTCTAGCAGGAATCAGTGCTTGCTCTTACCCTGTCTACCCTGTTATGTACTGGAAATTTTGGAATTCTATACTCAGCTGTAGTGCTGGTTTGGGTGTTTTTCAGAATTAATATATTGGGAATTTAATCCCTAAAGCCATAAGGTAATGACTTTTGGAAATGGCCTTTGGGACGTAGTTAGGGTTAGATGAGGCCCCTCCCCCAGGACATCCATTGTTTTATAAGAAGGGGAAGAGAAACCTTTGCCATTATGGCTGTTGCTTTGTCTTGCCATGTGGTGCCATTACATATGATGAAAATGCCAAGCAGACTGATGTCATGCCCTCCCCCCCACACACACACCTTCCCCAGCTACTGGGACTAAGAGCCATAGAGTCCAACTATGACTCAGAGTGTGAAGGTGCTACATGAATTTGAACAGCATCAGGCAGCCATTCCTGGGACAGGCCTGGGGCTGGTGTCACAGCACTAACCTTCCAGCTTGTCTGAATGGAAAGTTGTAATAACACTCGCAAACTTTATCTAAAGAAGTAAGTCACCCCCACCACAGAACTGTGACGCGCTAGCTTTAGTCACCGTGAGAGGAGTCTTCAGTTTGTGCTATACTGAAGCTTCACCGGAAATCCAGGTAGTCTGACCATCTAAAGACTATATATAATATATTCACAATTATATAGTGCATTAATGATTATATAATATATATGATTAATTATGTTATATATGTATTAAAGTTCAGTGCTCAGAAACAGCCCCTAGTAGGGTTTATTTTAGCCTAATATGTAACAGGTCTGAAAAAGAGATCTCACACAGTTTTATAATAATTTTTATAGTGGAGGTTCAGTGACTTACTGCCCCTGAAAGTCTCTGAAGGAAACCAGATGTCTGAAGCAGGTGAGTTAGGAATGGTCTTTGAGATGCAGAGCTGAGGGCTTGCTGTATCGCAGGCCTGGAGAGTGGCAATGCAAGCTGAGAAGCCACAGTGAAGGCGTGGGAGTGGAGACCTCTGATGAACACTTACAGATAGATGTTTGTCCATAGGGTTCAAAACTATTTCAAGCGGGAGGGAAGTTGTACCTTGTTTCCGGTTCCTCATATGGCTCCCAAATTCTCGGCTTTGAGTTTATTGATGCAGAGAACATGAACAGAATGAACCAAGAGGGCCATCAATAAACTGCCATCCAGTTAGATTAGCTGTTCCTTCTGTATGATTTAAATAACTTCCCAATGGCCCTCTCTGTTTCCAGTCTCTCACTTTCTTTTTCTTTCTTTCTTTTTTTTGAAGGCCACACCGACTTTATTAATCTAAAAATCTTTATAAGGACAGCAACTATTTTTGCCAAAACAAAACAAAACAAACCAGGGTCCAAAGGACACCCCACAGACCATGAATTGAGGGAGAAAGGGTCCATGAATCCAGTCAGGAAAGCTGGCGACTGTTGCCATGGAACTGCAGGGGAAGAGGGCAAGGCATGCAAGGGCAACAATTCCAAAAAGGTTGAAATGCCGAGGGGAGAGAACTCCCCAAAGACCTGGAGGACATAGGGGAGTGAGACCACAGTAATCTCTTCCTTCATGGAGGTCAGGGAGGGGCCCCTCCAGGCATCGGATTCTGGAGACTCGATTCTGAGGCTGGGGTGCCGCGGAGTCCCCAGAGCACTTTACAAGAAGGCATCACACCATCCTCGAAGGCACCCAAAGCAGTCCGGGACTGCTGGGCATTGGCACCACATGTGTCTTTCAGCCATTCTCGAAAGAGGTCCTCATCTTTAGTACCAGAAACTGACCAAGAACCACATAAGCCTTATCAACGCCCCTTTTCTGCAGCGTCTTGCCCAGGACTTCACCAATCCCGGCCAGGCTCCCCACTGGCTTCCCCCCCATGGGCTCTGCCTTTTGGGAGGTTGTCATCTTGTTCAGGTTTAACCGGCTGCTCCCCGCGCCACTCGGCTGCTCCCGCCGATACTCAAGCTACCAGCCAGTCTCTCATTTTCTAAGCTCTCGATTTGCACTGCCTCTAGTTCTATCTCACGCAGGTTCTCATAAAACTTCTCTGATCCTCAAACCCGTCCATGTTTTGAACTTGACAGGCTTTCCTTCTGCTCTCCCTACATTTGCCCCATGTACTTGGAGACTGCAGCCAGATGAATTGTGGGTTTTACTTCACGCTCATTGAATAACTAACTGAAAGACCTCACACCTGCTTGCCTCTTGATCTCTGTTCATTTTGCCTGAAGCCTTCCCCGATCGACTTCCTTCAGTTACCACAGAGTTTGGAAGGACTCTTTCCCTCTGAGCTGTCTCCATTTTGTGTGTGAGCTGGAGGTACCATGCTCACCTTTTGGACTCAGCACCACCGAGTCTAATTACACCAAAAGCAGAATGGCCTTCTCAAATCATTTTTCATGTGTCTTATTCTGGATGGCTCAGTAAATGCTCAGCGAAAGCTCCCTCTAAAA
Organism: Sigmodon hispidus; assembly: GCA_004025045.1. NCBI lineage: Eukaryota > Metazoa > Chordata > Mammalia > Rodentia > Cricetidae > Sigmodon > Sigmodon hispidus. The sequence goes on along the minus strand of PVIH01018035.1, from coordinate 21,521 downwards.
GAACCAAAAATTCAAGTGCATTTTAAATAAATGGAGGCAGTCTTATTATATAACTCTGGCTAGCCTGGAACTCACTCTGTAGGCCAGGCTGATCTCAAACTCAGAGATCGACCTGCTTCTGCCTCCCAGGATTAAAGGTGTGTGTCATCATGTCCGGCCTCAAGCGCTTTTTTTGAGGCCTGTACCTGAAATGGTAAGACTTGGTTATGTTTGTTTGTTTGTTTATGTATTTATTTGCCTTAGTGTTTGCCTACATGTATATCTGTGAAGGGTGTTGGATCTCCTGGAACTGGAAACCACAGACAGTTGTGAGCTGTCATGTGGTTGCTGGGAATTGAACCTGGGTCCTCTGGAAGAGCAATCAATGCTCCTAACCGCTGAGCCATCTCTCCAGCCCAAAACTTGGTTATGTTAACATTTCCTAGTGGTGGATAAAGCGCTCCATTATCTGGACACTGTTTCTTTCCTGCTCTTCAGATGGATTGCAGTAGCTTCATCTCTGAAATCAGGATGAGAGGATTGCAAGAATGAGATCACCATAAAATTTGCTGCCATTAAATAAAATTGTTTAGTTAAAAAAGGTTGAACTTGGTGGTTTTCTAATCCGTTACTTGCAAATCTCATGGGGAGTAATGAACATGGAAGTTGAGAGTAGCCTGCTGGTGAATTACGGTCACTCAGTGATCTTCATGGGGGGGGGGGTGGATGGGTGGAGCCCCCTGCTGGCTGGGGGCTTTTCATCTGTGATCTGAAGGTCTTCTAATGACTCCTCTTTAGGACAGTGATATATCTCCGGGACTGAGTCTTCTTAGGTCAGACAAGGTCTTGCCCTATACAAAGTGTCCAGTACTGACCCATGAGGTGAGAAAGAAGTCCATGGAGTGCGGGAAATAAGGGAATAAGGGCAAAGAAGGGAAGATAAGGCTCTTAGTTTAAAGGTGAATGAATATTCTATCAAGTATTTGAAATGGTATCAGAAAATTAGAAACTTTTTAAAAACAACTCCTTGCTCCCTCTGTGGTTTTAACTTCTGCTGATCTCTAACCTTATCCTAGGCTAGAACTTGAACATGAACATGAGAAATAATTTCTGGCTTAATTCATTAGTTATGACTATTGCTTGGATATAACTTATTTTCATTCTTTTAATTCAGCGAATCAATTTGCTGAAATATTTTAAGTTTTACTTGATATTTTTTAAAGTACTTTTAAATTTTATTTTATTAAAGATTTTATTTTTTCATCATGTATATATACAGTGCACATTGGCCTACATGCCAGAAGAGGGCACCAGGTCTCATTATAGATGGTTATGAGTCACCAAGTGGTTGCTGGGAATCGAACTCATGACCTCTGGAAGAGCAGCCAGTTCTTTCAACCTCTGAGCCATTTCTCCAGCCCTATTTTGTATTTGTTTACTTATTTTTATGTGTATGAGTGTTTTGCCTACATGTATGTCCTGGCACCACATACACATGGGCCTCGTGTCTAAGGAGATCAGAAGAGTACATCTTTGATGCTCTGGAACTGGAGCGGTGAGTCATAGTGTGGGCACTGGGAACCAAATCTGAGTCCTCTGCAAGAGCATCAAAGGCTCTTGGCCACTGAGCCTTTTCTCCAGGCTCCAGCTTTCTATTTATAAAATGCAACTTTGTAACATTCAGTGTAAGCATAACATAGCACATTGAAGTATGTACATCTGGGGCTGGGAAGTTCTCAGCTTTGAGAGCATTTGCTGTTCTTCTAGAGGACTCAGTTGGATTCCCAGAAACTATACAGTGGCTCATGACTATCTCTAACTCTTACTTCTAGGGAATTTAGTGGCCACTCTGTCCTCTGCAGGTAACAGTCATATATGTGATACATAGATATATACACAGGCAATATAATCCTTACATAAACACATGAAAATCTAAAAATATGCATGTTGTATTTATTTTCATTTTCTTGAGTTTCATCATTTACTGTGGGTAAAACATGCTAGGTACTGTCAGAATAATGAGTTTTAATTTTAATAGCAATGACTTAGGGAAACTGTTTCTTTTTTCTGAGATAAAGTCTTTGCATGTGTTCAGGGTCTCCAACCTTGTGCTCAAGTGATTCTACTGTCTTAGCCTTCTGAGTGCTGGATGACAGTGTGCGTTACCATACCTGCTGGATGTATGTGCTAGTTAGAATGTAATTGGCCCCCATAATCTCCTATCTCTATTACGAGGTATGGCTATGATGGAGAAAATGTGTCACTTCTTCTGGGGGAGGGCTTTGAGGTTTCCTATGCTCAGAATACTGCCCAGTTTGACAGTTGACTTCCTGTTGCCTGCAAGATGTAGGACTCCCAGCTCCTCCGGAACCATATCTGCCTTCATGCCGCCATGCCACCTATCCTGGTGATGATGGACTGAACCTCTGAAACTATAACTGAGCCACTGCAGTGAAATGGTTTCTTTATAAGAGTTGCCATGGTCATGGTGTCTCCTCACAGCAATAAAAACTCTACAACAATGAGTGTCTGTTTTTTTGATTCTTGCTAAAACATTCTTGGAAGCTGGGTCTGTTGGCGTAGGCCAATGACAGAGGCTATTTGAGGGACTGAGAGAGGAATATCTCAAGTTCTGGGTTAGTTTAGACAACAATGTGAGTTCAAGACCAGCTTGGCAAGTTAGTGAGACTATATCTTAAAGTAATCAGACAATCAAAACAGAACAAAACAAAACACAAAAACAACCAGTTAAAAAAGGACTAGAGGGATATGGCTCAGTGGCACAGATCTTGCCTAGTATGTGGGGTACTGAGTCCAGTCATCAGTACTGCATTAAAAACAATAACCAAGAAAAAAAATCTGATTCATCTCAAGTTCAAAGAGCATGTCATTCTTTTATATTTGTTTTATGTTTGAGACAAGGTCACTCTTTTATATAGCTCTGGCTGTCCTGGAACTTGATATGTAGAGCAGGCTGGTCCAAGTGCTGGGATTAAAGCAGTATTGGACAATGCCCAGTACTCTATCTATCTATCTATCTATCTATCTATTTATTTTTGAGACAGGGTTTCTCTGTGTAGCCCTGGCTGTCCTGCAACTTGCTCTGTAGACCAGTCTGGCTTCAAACTCAGAGATAAGTATAGCCCCGTCAGTGGACAGTGTAAGTACAGACATCAGGAGCTGCCAGAGAGGGCATTTCTGAGTCTGTGTCCTTTGACAATAGGGTTGATGTGCTGCAGGATGGTCCCTCTGTACACTCATTGGATGGTAATAAAGTTGATAATAAAGTTGTTTTGGCCTATGGCAAGGCAGGATAAGGTAAATAAACCAAACTATGGGGGGGATTAAAAGGGTAGTCGGGGCAGACTCCAGCCAGGCACTCAAGAAGTAGGATGTGGAAGAACAAGTAAGCCATGGGCTACATGGTGATATATAGATTAACAAAAAATGGGTTAATTTAAATATAAGAGATAGTAGTAAGCCTGAGCCATCAGCCAAGCATTTATCATTAATATAAGCCTCTGAGAGATTATTTGGAAGCAACTGCAGGGTAGAGAGAGACAGAGAAACTCCATTCACATTAATTCTTGACAGATGACCTAGAATCCAGTAAGAACAGGAAAAGGGAGACTTGGGGATTCACAAGAGAAGGCACAGTTTTTCTTGTTTGTTTTTTATGTAAGTATGGGGGGGGGGCAAGGGGAGGGAAGGAGCTCCTGCTGCAGACAGTGGTAACAATCCCAGGCTCCTCGGGGACAGATCAGAGACATTGGTGTGCTTCTCCTGTGGAAGTGGTGACTTAGAAGATTCCCTGCAGCAGCAGAGAGGAAGGCCTGGCTAGGGGTGAGGTGTGTGATTAATAATGAAAAACAGGCATGGGAGGGAGCTGTTGAGGATAGTTCACTCCCCTCTAATTCCTGTTGAGAGGTGAGTGATATTGGAAACTCTCACAAATTCGAAAACACGCTTTAATATTCCAACCCGTAAAGACCTATGGTGAAGATGGATTGTGTTAGCTTTCTCACTCTGAGACAATCAATGTGGAAGGAGGAAAGGTTGACTTGGGGTCACAGTTTTGGAGTCTGCAGTCCATGGTTGGTTGGTCTTGGTGCTTTGGATCTGTAATAATGTAGCAAGCTGTTCGCCTGAGGGAGGATGGGAAGCAGAGGGATAAGAAGGTGCAGGGTCTAGCATCTCCTCCAGGACATGCCCCAGATGACTTAGCTTTCTCTCACTAGCCCCAACTACATGTGGTCCTCCTGTCCTGGCCAGAAGACAGTTCCACACCACTTGTTCTTATTATCTGTCTCTTAATTATTTCTTCCTCTTCTTCGACCTTCCTGAGTCATGCAAGGGGAGCTATAGATGCTTTGTTTAGGGCCGAGAGTGCTCAATAGTCACTTATTCTCTGCATTTGGACCAATTATGAGTCTTTAACTGTCATTCTTGCAAACCAAAGCCTCTCTGACCAAGGCTGGGTATGAATGTAGCTATTGAAAACCAGCTTAACTGGCAAATGACAGTAGAAGGTTCCTTGGGCCTATGACCTCCCTAGCATGGGTCTTTGACCAGATTAACAATATCTAAAGTCTCTCTGTGGAATAGCCCTAAAGTCCTGTTAGAAAGGAGTTGATTATCCCCATAATAGTCATGCCATTATTGTCCCAGTGAGCATGTCTTACCTGGAAGGTTAATATTGCAGCTCATAGGGTTAACAACTGGGTGGAGACCTCTGATGAATTTGCTCCCTAAGCAGCTTATACCTTTTGGCACAATGAAAGCTAGCCGGCAGGAAAGAAACTTTCAGCTCAGATCCAATTTGATTTCTGAGTTTACTTCTTACAAACATGTATCTGAAAGATGAGTCCAGGTGTGGCGGTGCATGCCTGTAATCCTAGCAGGAAGGAGCCTGAGGAAGGTGAATCACTGTGAGTTTAAGACCAGCTTGGGCTACAAAGTGAGACCTTGTATACTGGCTGGTTTTCATTGTAATCTCCATAAAAATTAAAGTCACCTGGGAAGAGAGAACTTCAGTTGATGAAGAATTGTAACATCAGATTGGTCCAGGGGCATGCCTGTGGGGCAAGTGTCTTGATTATATGCGTTTGGCCTCAGCCAACCATGGGCAGTTCCATTCCTAGGCAAGGGAGCCTGGGTTAAGAAAGCAAGCTGAGCAAAGCAAGGCAGAGCATGCTAGTAAGCAGTGCTCCTTGGTGGTTTCTGCTTCAGCCTCTGGCCTTGACTAACCCTAACCTTGGCTTTCTTCAGCAATGATCTGTAACCTATCAGATGAAATAAATTCCTACCCAAGGTTTTTTTTTTTTTTGTCATAGTGTTTACCACAGCACTAGAACACAGTCCCCAAAAACAAAAACTAACAAAAACTCTGAGAAAGAGTAATGGCTTTGGCTTTGGCTTAATCACTGGACTAGTGGGGTCTTGCCTTAGTTAGGGTTTCTATTGCTGTAACAAATCACCATGACCAGAAAGCAAATTGGGGAGGAGGAAAGGATTTATTCGGCTTATACTTCCACATCACTGTTCACCACTGAAGGAAGTCAGGACAGGAACTCAAATAAAGTTGACATCAGCCCAGGGATGACATCAGCCACCTTGGGCTGGGCCCTACCCCATTGATCACTAATTGAGACAAGGCTTTGGCAACTGGATCTCATGAAGGCATCTCCTCAGCTGAGGCTCCTTCTTCTGATGATTCCAGCTTATGTCAAGTTGACACAAAACCATGCGCAGATCTTTAGCCCTGGAACCAAATACCAGACTTTCACGTGGGGGTGTTATTCTTCTTCTATCCAACAGTTAACTCCAGAAACCTATACCCTGCCAATCTAATGCACAGAACACAGCTATCCTTTATCACACTTGAGTGTAGTCTATCTGCCTGCCTTCTCTACTAGACTAGGTACTTGTGAAAGCAGATTTAAGTCTATTACCCTTTGTAAGGACTTTGCTCATAAAGAACTTGATATTTTTAAGTTAATAGCTGCCAACCTTGAAAGTTTTAAAGCTTAAAGCAGTAGGCTCAAAACTTTTAAACATGTAAATTGAAGATCATTTAATTATATCATTTCATACGCAGACAGTGCATGGACTTTTAGAAGAGCGGAATACAGCTGGTATTGTTGCAGGTAGGAAAACCTTAGGAGGGGCACCTTTAGGAGATAGCTCCCACGCTGACCTCAAACTGTCTGTAGAACCCATTAGATCAATTGCATTTCTCTTGATCCTGACCTACGCGGTTATTTCCTAACCACTGAAACATAGGCAGCTGTTTATGGTCTCTTGTCTTAGGTTAAGAAGTACAGGGGCGGGGGCGCGGGCGGGGAAGGTAACATGGCTTAGATACGTGTGTTTCCATGCTTACGTCTGGGCGAAGAGAACTGATGTACACGTCACTTCTACAGTTTTCAACACCTTCTTGGCTGGGTGACATTTGGCACCAGCGTTCTCTTTGATCCTTCATTTTCTCTGGCACAGGACACTGTTTTTGGCACGCCCGACTCCTTGGTTGCATTCTCACCCAGCCCTATGATTAGAGGTAGGAGAGAGATACTCCACTCGCTTGTTCCTAGAGGAACTTTTTTGGGCGAGTTTGAAGGAACCTGCCTCCTAAGGGTATACCCTCGACTGGACACCAGTGGGAACTGAAGCCAGTCTAGCAACCGCCAAGCTGGCTCGTGAAGATGCAGAACTCAAGCTTAAATCCAGACCGTTTCCCGGTGCTGGAGAGCGCACCCGGGGCGAGGCGCGGGGCGGAGCGCGAGCATCGGAGGTGGCCTCCTGGCCAATAAGCGCCGGTCAGGCGGGGCTGGAGGTGGCCGCTCGGGTGCGCGCGGGGCTGGGCGTACACGGTGACGCGTGGCCGGGCAGGACCAATGGGCGCAGGGTGGTGGCGGGCGGGCCCCGACGCCTGGGGCTTTAGGAGGTGAGCGGGCCGCTGGTCGGCCTGACGCTGCTGCTTCGCGGGAGGCGCATGGCGGGCATGGCGCTGGCGCGGGCCTGGAAACAGATGTCCTGGTTCTACTACCAGTACCTGCTGATCACCTCACTCTACATGCTGGAGCCCTGGGAGCGGACCGTGTTCAGTATCCTGTGTTGCCTGGCCTGGCCTGTGCTTGGAGGGGCGCACGCGCCAGATTGGGGGGTTGTCTTGGTGCTAAGGGAGATGGAACCGCGGAGATCAGGGTGTAAGGCGCAGTTCCCTTGCCCAAGGTGGAGATGTCCTGATTTCTGCAGGCTGTCCGGAGGGCCGCGTCTCTCCAGGTGTTTCCTTGCCCGGCTTCGGCCGCGCCTGCCTTTGCTTCACTCCCCAAGTAGGAGGCAGGGATGATGCTGGTGGAGCAAATGGCTCCGGGCTTGGGCGTCTTTGACCCTTTAGCTATTCCTGAATTGACTGGTTTTGGATCTGCTCAACAACCAGTTCACCAGGTTGTTGAGTACGTGGTCGTGACGCTCCCATACAGTTTTGGGAAGCAGTTTGTAAGTTACTGGCAGGCCTTTTGGTCTTCAAGATGGCAGTTTAAAAGTGTGTTTTATTTATGAATTCTTTGCACTGTAAGTACAAGCTGTGCTCAGGACAGACAGATTTGTAGTTAGTTGTAGATGATGTTTCAAACTGTGATTTGCTGTATAGTTTATAAATAGTTATGAACTGTTGAGTGATGACTGTGGTGAGGACTTTGTATATATTTACCTCCCCAAATTTTGAGAGTTCCAATGAATAGCTCAAGGTTGTGAAGTCTGTGATGTTTGGTGTCTCCTAGTGTCTGTGTTGATAATCCTCTGATATTTGTGTGGACTAAATACTAACAATGCATTTCTTTTCCTCTTTCACTTCCCTCTCCCTAATATAAACTGAATTATTCACATCACATATTTATTTCACCCAGGCTCACCCTTCAGTTGTGGTTTAGCTTCCTTAGGAACAACTTTACATATGCATTGTTGCATTCTGATGACTGAGATAGCGCTCACCACAAGCTTTATCAAGGGTGCTGGTGTTGAAGTAAAGTAGCAAGAGGTTGTTTGGAGCTGTCTCTTGAAACATTTTAGCAGCTTGCAAGATATTTTGTTACCACGAGCATTTCTTTTCTACCCTAGGATTTAATAACCAGGATGCATATTTGGGCCTTTGGAATATAAAATCTGCTGGTTTCCTGCATCATTTGTTTGTAGCTTTCAGTTTGGTCTTTGGATTTTGTAGGTCGGGTAAAATGTACATTTAAATGCATGCTTAATTGAAACTTCGCAGTAGTAGCCGGTACTCTCGACTGAAAATTGTCTTACTACAATTGGTGGCAAAGTGAAGTAACAATGAAAGTCGGATGTGATGGTTCATGACTGATTACAGCACTAAGGAGGCTGATTCAAGAAGGCTGCTAGGCTACATAATATATAGCCAGTACCAGGCAAGCCAGGGTTATATAGCAAAACTTGAAGGAAGGAAGGGAGGGAGGGAGGGAGAAAGGAAGGAAAGAAGGAAGGAAAAGAAACAGTGACCCGGGATAAAATTTGAAACTTTAAGTCAGAGATTGAGTATAGCTTAGTGTAGACCTGTATACTTCGAAACATTTGGTTTGTGGGTAAATGATACAGTGGCAACAGTGTTAAGATTTTTCTGTGCTATATTGTAGGTAAAATTGTGTCCTGTATTGAGGAGGGAGAGTGGAATTATGAAGAGAAACCTAATGTCTCAGTAGATTTTGGTTTTGATGTTTTTGACTAATTGGATCTAGCTACACAGCCAAACTTGTCTATGCTGTCCAAACTTGCCTCAAACTCAAAGTAATCCTCCTGTCTTAGCCTCTTGAGTGCTGGTAGGTGTGGGCCACCATGCCTCTTGTTGTGTATTTTCTGCCATCACCTTTGGACTTTCCGCTAGCAGGAATGGATGTGGCTTCCTGTCACCAAGGAGGGCTAAGTGGATGAAATAGAAGCGTAGTGAACTCTGTCTGGGCAAACAGCAGCAGCGGCAGCAGCATTATTTGAAACCACGTAGTTCAGTGGTCTTCAGATATTTGATGTATACAACCCTCCAAAGTTAAAAAAAAAAGGGTAGATGATGTACTCCCTTGTTCATTTATGTTGACATAGGAATCTTTTATAGTAAGTGTACATAGTTAGAATTTATTTATTTGTACATATTTTTAATACTTTTGTTAAATTAATTTTAACAAAATTTTTGTTACTTTTATTAAAATGATTTTCTTACACAATTCATAGAAAATACCCAAAACCAATCTGTACTGTAAAGCCAATAGAAAAAAAAATCAGCCTTAATTTCTATTTAAAAAAAAAAAAAAGCTGCCTTTTTTCTTCTGTTTAAATAATTGTGTGCATGGCTAAGTGTGGTGGTGCATGCCTGCAGTCCTAGTGCTTGAAGAGGTAGCTGCAGCCTTGGCTTCATGAAACCCTGTCTCTCAAACCACGAAACCAAACCAAACCAAAAAAGAATTGTGTTAAAATAAACACTCCTGTTTTCCTTTGGATGAATAAATGAACTGGGCTTGGAGCTGTGCCAGATGTCTGCTATCTGAATGAAAATAAAGCTCAAGTTAGTTATTATCCCTCTCTTTACTGTGTTAGAGGTTCTTTGTGTCCCCAGGGAAGAGTTCAGTCACGGGAGCATGAGGAGGGGGATGGGGAGACCTGGTAGCCCAGGGGCTCTTCTCAGATCCTTGTTACGAAGTAGATCTTAACTGGATTGTCTTAAACTATCCTAACTCCCTGGGAGATTATTTCCTCACCTCCTGTCTCTAAGCTTTGGTCTTTTTTGCACTGTGTATTGAGAATGTTAGAATATCTACTAGCTGTACTCCCTAGGCTTTTTTTTTTTTTTCCCCAAAAACACTTTTATTTATTTATTTATTTGCCTTGGTGTTTGCCTGGAACTGGAACTACAGACAGTTGTTAGCTGCCATGTGGGTGCTGGGAATTGAACTCGGGTCCTCTGGAAGAGCAGGCGTGCTCTTAACCGCTGAACCGTCTCTCCAGCCCCTCCCTAGGCTTTTAAATAATGTTTTCTTTAGTAGCTTTTAGGAACCGTGTGAGATAACAAAAGCTATGCTTAAGATCTGGGGAATTCTTAAGGGAATTGACCCCTGGTCTGTGTTCCTGGTCTGTGTTTCAGCTTCTTGTGAAGCTGCCCATTTGTTACAGTTTGTTTCTAGCAATGACTGAGGGGGCCTCCTTAAAGCCTTGAGTGTTGTGATGCTTAAATCTCTTCTGAGATAAACTAAGACGGTCAGTCTTTCTTTTTTTCCCTCTTTTTTGGAGACAGAATTTCACCATTATAGCCTTGGCTGGCCTGAGAATCACTACATAGACTCAAAATCAGAAATCCACTTGCCTCTGCCTCCTAAGTGCTAGGATTAAAGGCGAGTGGTATTCCTCCCCCCCCCCCCCCCCAGGTAGCACATTTCTTTAATCCCCAGCATTTGGGGATTTCTGAGTTTGAAGCCAGCCTTGTCTACAGAGGGAGTTCTTGGGACAGCCAGGGCCACACAGAGAAACTGTCTTGAAAAACCAAAACCAAACAAAAAGAATAAATTGGAGGCTGGGTGGTGATGTCATATATGTTTGATTCCAGCACTTGGAGAAGCAGAGGTAGGTGGATTTTTATGACTTATACAGAGTTTCAGGACAGCTAAAATTACTTAGAGAAACCTGTCTCAAAAAAAACTAATAAGCTCAGTGTATTTAATAATTAAAAGCTGGGGCTCAGCTTCCAGGCAGTATATGTTGGAATGCTTTAAATAGTTATGGAGTGTTTGAAATAATATTTATGTTTAGTAGTTACAAGTAGAAGTTACATTCATAAATTCTGGCCAGCATGCATTATGTGTGTTCTGGACCATACCCAAATAGTAGGGTTTCTTGGAAAACAGTGTTTTGACAGGCCACTGGGAACCTGTGCAACTTAGTAAGCAAGCCCTAACAGACAGTCATTGTCATCTTGGGGGACAAACTGATTAGTCCAGGTAGGCAGGCCCAGGGTTCACTAGAAATGTATGGATAATGTTCAGTGGAAATACTGGTTGTCAGGGATCTAAGGTGACCACAGATGCTTTATAGAACACAATGCCACAAGCATGAGCGGAGAGCTGGGCCAGTCTAGAGATAATGTCTTTGGAGGCTGCTCTGCTGCAGATGCTAATTTCTAATTTTCTTAAAATAGAATTCAAAGGACTTCTGCCTGTACCACAGCTAAGCTGAGAGATGCTTCCTGCTGAAGGTTGTCAGTTGTGGACCTCTGATCTAGCTTCTGTAACAGGAAAATTCCCATATGAGGGGCTGGAGAGATGGCTCAGCAGTTAAGAGTATATACTTCTCTCACAAGGACAAAGGTTCAATTTTTAACCCTCATGGTGGCTCCTGTCTCTCTGTAACTCCAGTTCCTGGGGGTCTGAACTGTTCCCCTGCAAAAAAGGGAGAAATAAATAAACCAGTTGCATGTGAGCTATCAGGTATTCTAGAAATATGGGCTAAAACAGAACCCTGGAGAACCTACACACACACACACACACACACACACACACACACACACACACACACACCCCTCCCCCAGTGCTGGGACTTTGAATCTTTTTGAAGGCAATGGACTAATTAATGAAAATAATACATCTTTATAAACTAGTGCCTGGTTTCAAAGCTACCGCCTGGTTTCAAAGCTACGGTTGATTTCCAGGGGCTTAGTTCAGGAGGAAAATTTTTTTTCAGGGCATGCTCATTGTTCAGCAGCATGACTTTTCTTTTTTCTTAAAGGGTGTTTGTGTGTGTGTGTGTGTGTGTGTCTGTGTGTGTGTGTGTGTGTGTGTCTGTGTGTGTGTGTCTCTGTGTGTGTGTGTGTGTGTGTGTGTGTACAGGGATCCAGTTCAGGGTGTTTAACAGCAAACACTTCCATCCACCTTCCCAGCAGCATTTCTTTATTTTTTTCTCTTAGTTTGTAAAGAAATCATTGTAAAGTTTTGGTTAGTGGGAACAATTCTTCCTTGTAGTCAGCACACTGTGAACAGCCCCCAGGGATGTTTAGCACACCAACATCTGGTGCTGATAGGATTTCCTGTGATTTGAGAATGGCTGATTAAGTAATCTACACAGGTCTGTAACAATATCAGTCATTTGCTTTTGCTGTCTTATAAGGCGGCCAGAAAAGTATCAAGACACAGTTGATACATTTGAGAAAAATAAACTTTCTTAACATTTTTGTTGGGGCTGATCTCTAACTATTTCAGGCCAAGAAGAAAAGGAAAGATGCCTTGTTTGGAGCAGGCAAGATTTCTTGTTTGGAGCAGGCAACTGCCTTTTTAAATTTTTTATTTATTTTTTATTTACTTATTTTTTTTTTTTAGTTTTTGCTTTCCAAGGCAGCTCTGGCTATCCTGGAACTTATTTTGTTGACCAGGCTGGCCTTGATCTCCAGAGATTCATCTGCCTCTGCCTCTCAGGTGCTGGGATCACAGATGTGCACCACCACCACTACCACCACCAGGCCCTGGCAACTTTTTTTTTTTGTGTGTGTGTAGGGATTTGTTTTTCACTAAATATTCTTTTGATAACAATCAAATGTTGTTCTTCTCCACTACCCCAGATAGTTCTTTAAAATAACTTGTATTTATTAAACTTTTGGATACCTTTAAGGTAAAAATAATATTTTATAATTGATTTCTACAAAGGACTTTGACCAATGTAAGATTAGATTGTGCTCTGTGTAGTGTCTCATGCCTTTGATGAAATACTTAGGGAGACAGAGGTTGGAGGATTTCTGAGTTCTAGGCCAGGTCTACATAGCAAGTTCCAGACAACCGTGGCTACAATGAGATCTTGTCCATCCCCCCCCCACTGCCCTCCAACACACACAAAGACTGGATTGTTTTAAAAACTTTCTGATGTGAGCAGTGTGATCAGTATGGTTATAAAGCAGAGCGGGCTCCCTGCCCCCCAGCAGAGACCCTGATTTTCCTAGAGAGGAACTACTTTCCAGTTTTCCAAGTCTTGTGAATGGCAGGGGAGGTGATGTTATTATTGTTTGGGGTAGGCAGTTTTAGTTGCTGGTTTTGGTTCTGATGAATGGTTCTTGTCTTTAAAGCATTTCCTGCCTTTGTTACAGTACTTTTTTTTTTTTTTTTTAAGTTGCTGGAACAAGTGCTCGGTTAGCCTATTTGTTTATTTTTATTCTTTAGCTGAAAATTTACCAGCTCATGGTTAAGCAGCTAATCTCTTTTAAAGAAACAGCAGGCTGCCTACAAATGTATAGTTTTACATTAATTTGATTTGTTGTTGCTGTTTGTTTTATTTTGAGATTAGAGTCTTACTGTATATCATTGACTGTCCTGGAACTAGCTATGTAGACCAGGCTAGCCTCTAATTCACAGAGCTCCACCTGCTACTGCCTCCTGAGTGCTAGGATTAAAGTTGTTTAACCACCAGGCTTAGTTCGTGTTGCTTTTATGCATGAATGTAATAAAATGTTTATGTTATATCTTTTGTTCCATTTATGATAAATAACCTGTTTTTCATTCAGCCCTTGTATAGACATTTGTCTTCAGGGCCTGCACGCATCCTGGCACATGGCTGCTCGTACTGGAGTGATTTATGAGGCAGCTCTGTCTGTCATATGGTGCCCTGCAGCTGGGAATGGGCTCAGCCAGGTCTGGTCCTGCTCACCGAGCACTTAAAATTTGGTGGCCGAGACCAGCTTTCCGCTTTTTAGCTTTTTAGTTTTGGGGGGATATATTCTAGTCAGGAGAGTTCCCTTTACTCTGTAAATCTGACTTCTTTGTAGCTACAAGAACTACAGAAGTTTGGTAAATATACATATACATACAGACATACTCGTTCTCTCTTTCTCTCTCTCTCTCCCTCTCCCTCTGTTTTCCTGGATCTCACTCTGTAAACCAAGCTGGTCTCAAACTCACAGAGATCTACCTGCTTCTGTTTTCCTAGTGCTGGGGTTAAAGGTGTGCGCCACTACCACCTGGTTTGGTAAATAGAAATATTATTATTACCAAATAATATTCTATTTGGTAAATAGAAATATAACTTAAAAAAAAAAAGTACTGTAACAAAGGCAGGAAATGCTTTAAAGACAAGAACCATTCATCAGAACCAAAACCAAGAACTACTTGTTTGTGGATTGTATGTAATCAGATTTACATTTTATCTTTGTGTATGCCTTCAGCAGAAGATGGCTTGAGATATGGTAACTAAATGGGATCCTAAGATGTTAATGAAGAAAGGGTTTTTTTTTTTTTTTTTTTTTTTTTTTTTTTTTTTAAAGAAGCCCAGGCCAGGCAGTGGTGGCACACACCTTTAATCCCAGCACTGGGGAGGCAGAAACAGGCAGAGTTTTATGAGGGCCAGCCTAGTCTACAGAGTACAGAGAAACCCTTTCTCAAACAAACAAAAAAGAAAGAAACAGAAATCCCTGGCCAGAAGGTTGGTGAGACCCTGGATTATAGTATACATTGTAACGCTTTGGTAGCAAGGTAGCTGTGGGAAAAAGCCAAACAGGTCTGAGTTTGGCTGGCAGATGTTCAACTCTTAAAGAGCAGTGTTTTTTGTTTTTTGTTTTTTTTTCATTTATTTATTTTTATGTGAATTGGTGTTTTGCCTGCATGTATAACTGTAAAGGTGTCAGATCTTGGAATTACAGACAGTTGTTTGCTGCCATGTGGATGCTGGAATTGAACTCAGGTCCTCTGGAAGAACAGTCAGTCCTCTTAACCGCTGAGCCATTTCTCCAGCCCCAGAAGAACAGTGTTAGTGAGGATTATGTTGCCTTCTTCTGTAGCAAAGCAGATTGGATTCCTAATTTTCATATCAACTCTCAGATAGGCAATGTGTCTACATATTGGGACACTGATGGAGGTTTTGCCACAGGTAAGGACGGCAGAGCTATGCTAAAGAACAGTGCTGTTTCTAGCACTCACTTTTTGTACTTTACAGTGTCATGAATGATTATTATTTTTAAACCATGTGTGTGTTCATTGTGTGCACGATGCCCACATGCCATGGTGCACGAGGTCAGAACAGCCTCACATATCACAGTCCCTGCCTTCTACTTTGAGACAGGGTCTCTTGTTTGCCTTCATATAATTCCAGGGATGCTTCTGCCTCTTGTCCTGATGGAGGAGCCTGAGTCACTGCCCAGTTTCATGTGAGCTCTGGGGAGCTGAAGTGGGGTCTTCATGATTGCTTTGTATTGATTTCCTAGCTGTACCATTTCCCTAGGCTGTCAGGGATCCTTTAGACCTGGAGAGATTTGGGACAGACTGACACAGAGTGAGAAATCCATTTAAGCACCAGATAAGGAAATTATAGCCAGCACGCTCTAAATGGCACATGTTTGTTTGTGAGGACCCTGTAAGGGGCTAAACAGTTGGCTCAGTGGTTAAGAGCACTTGCTGCTTTTGTAAAAGACCTGGTTCATTTCTCAGCACCCACACTGGGTAGCATACAACTGTGGTGCCAGGGAATCCATTGTCCTCTTTGGATCATTGTCCCTCTCCCTCACCCTCTCTCTCTCTCTCTCTCACACACACACACACACACACACATACACACACACACACACACACTGATCATTATTTGCTTTTTGTTTTTTGGAGATGGTCTCATTGTGCAGCATTGGTTGGCCTGGAGTTCTCTTTATAGACCAAGCTGGCCTTGAGCTCACAGAGATCTTTCAGCTTCCTCCTCTGGTGCATATATATATATATGTAATATATAACCCTAGCAGTCCTGGATCTCACTCTTTAGACCAGGATGATCTCAGAGATCCATCTGCATCTGCTCCCAAGTGCTGGGATGTTAGACAAGTCCCACCATGCTTAGCGTTAGTTTTTGGAGACAGGGTCTCTTCTGTGTGGTTCAGATACCTAGCTCCACCTCCAGAGTACTGGAATTAAAGGCATGAGCCATCACACCCAGCAGGCTAAAAATAAATCTTAAGGAAAAAAAAAATACAGATAAGTTCAGGTAGCTTTCAATAATTTTGTTTACCTTTGCCAGAACTGATGGTTGCTTATACTGTTTCTGAGAGTAGGTCCAGATATACAAGACACATAAGGTCTAATACTGTCTGCATCTTTCACTGATTTGAGGAAAGAAGTGATAAGATTATTTGTAGGGATTGGAGAACTAAGAAGTCTTAGGTAATTTGAATGTGGAAGAAGGAATCAAGAAGCTTCTGATTGGATGGGTAGACAAATAGTTATGGGCACTGCAAACAGAAACCGGCTGAGGATGAAGCTCGGTGCTAGGGGGCTAGCATGCCCAAGGCCCTGGTTCAAACCTCAGCATCACAAGTAAACGAAAACCAAACTAGCAAATCAAACCTCCAGTGGATGTTTGGAAGAAAAACAGAAGCAATTCTTAGTTATACACACAATCGATGGACAGGGAAAGACACAGAAGATGTTGATAGAGAGGAGAACCTTAGTCCAGAATAGGGGGGTTAGTGAGCAGGAGTCAAGCTAGCCCATTTAGTCCTTCGGTTTGATAGGCCACTGGGAATCTTAGGGATTGTCTATAGTTAGTATGGATAGGGAAAGTTTGTTGCTAATTATAGGGAGATAATAAGTAGGCATCTTTTGTTTGTTTGTTTGTTTATTTTAAAGAAGTAAGGTGATGTGATAAAGAAAAAGGTAGAGCTTTAAGGATAACGTGAAATTCCAGTGTGATGGTGCCCTGGGAGGCAGAGGCAGGCGGATCTCTGAGTTCAATCAAGGCCAGCCAGGTCTACAGAGTGAGTTCTATGACAGCCAGGGCTACACAGAGAGACCCTGCTCCCCCCAAAAAAGAACAAGCTCAAGGGGAAAGTATAATGTAAGGTTAAAAGAAAAAAGATGGTGAGAGAGTTTTTCAGTTACATTTTGCTCCACGTTGTAAATGAATTTAGGTTTTGAGAATGATTTGACCTCTGGTTCTAATGACAGCTTTAAGTTTGGCCCTGGACGAGTCACTGTGTTCTTATCTTAGTCTCTGATGAATAATAACTCCAATAAACATCTCAATGAAAAGCTCTTGATTAGGAGATTTTCCAGCTGAACTGTTATACAAACATTAGTTTGTAGTAGCACATTGTTTAGACTCTACCTTCTCCTAAAAAGCTATGGGCTAAGCAGATGACACAGTGAGTGGGTAAGGTACTCGCTGACTTGATGCTCACGCATAAAGACCCAAGTTTGGATTTCTAGCATCTGGGTAAAAAAGCCAGGCATGCTGGTGCATGCCTATAATCCAAGTGCCATCAAAGCTGTCAATTTAAGAGTCACTACCTTCTGCCGTGTGGTAGTTTAAACTTAAAATACCTAGATCACACATTCTTCTTTGCTGTTATTTAAATTGTTAGACCCTACAAAGTTATTAAATATAATCATATTCTGTAAACCTTTTTTCTTTTTTCTCTCAGTTTTTCCTCTTCCCTCTATTTCATGCATATGGGCATTTTGCCTGCATGTATGTCTATGCACCAGGGAGAAGAAGATGGTAGCAGATCCCCTGGGACTAAAGCTACAGACCATTGTGAACTTCTGTGTGGGTGCAGAAAATGAATTGAAAGTGGGTCCTCTGGTGCTCTTAACACCTGAGCCATTTTTCCAGCTCCAATGTGCATTTGTTTCTTAGGTTAAACACTGTGTGTGTATACTTAATTTTAAGTCATCTGATGTTTTCACCTCTATCTAATAGGAGAATAATAGTGCTGATTTTGCATGATGCTGGTAGAGGTCAAATGGGCTAAAACTCCTTAGGATATTATAATAGCAAGTATCCTGTTTATGAATTGTAAGTTATTATATCTACTTGGTAGATATGAAACTTATGTGAATGAGTACCAGAGATGGATGGTTGTTGAACAAAACTGTGTGATTTAGTTTTTGGATAGACTAAGAAAAATAAGTTTCCTTAACTATAACACAGATTCGATGCTGGTTTCTGTTGTGGGG
This sequence comes from Sigmodon hispidus, assembly GCA_004025045.1. Lineage (NCBI taxonomy): Eukaryota > Metazoa > Chordata > Mammalia > Rodentia > Cricetidae > Sigmodon > Sigmodon hispidus. The sequence continues at coordinate 3,576 of PVIH01018035.1, read as the reverse complement.
ATGGCACTGTACACTGGCTACGTCTTCATGCCACAGCACATCATGGCAATATTGCATTACTTTGAAATTGTACAGTGACGAAGATGTGACCAGGATCCAGAGGTTCCTGGGGAAGATCCACCTTGTGAAGTTGGAATGAGCCCTTGTCAGATGTAAGATGCTCTACGGATGTCAACATAACCAACCTTATAAATAACAAAGACTAAATTCATGAGTAGAACAGGAAAATCATCCTGACTCATGCGCTGTGTTCTTTCTTTTTGATTTTAAAAGAGGCTCTTATATAGTAGCTTTTGTCTATTTTAACATTGTAGTCATTTGTACTTTGATATCAGTATTTTCTTAACCTTTGTGACTGTTTCAAAATTATCCAGTGAAAGCTTTTCTTAATGTAACTTTGAGTACATCTTAATTGCCTTCTATTTTTAAAACCTAAGGTCATTAGTTGGGCTTTACTGTTCTTGCTATTGTATGGCATATACATCTGCCTGGATATATTTCTACTCTTGACCAAAGTTTTGTAAGAAACAATATAGAATTTGGGGATGGGAGGGAGGATACTTGGAGAACTCTTTACAAAAGATTTATCTGTGAGCTTGAACTCGGGAATGTGGTCTCAGCTTTCTAGACCCTTAACAACAGCTTTTTGCTCTTAGATTATCAGTGTTTCTTAGGAATGAAAAAGTAAAGATCTTGCTAAAATTAATACAAAGAACGTTTCACTTTTAGATATCGAATTCTTACATGGACTTATTTCCAACCAACTTTGATGATTCTCATGAGGGTGGGTGGTCAGTAGCAGCATTGTGTAATGCTCAGATATATACTGTAGAGCCTCTGTAGCAATATTGACAGTGCATGTGCTGGAAAGTTACTTTGCTGATTGTGACGGTGCTGTGAAATGTATTTGCACATTGTGATAAGATGTGATGAGATGAATTGCTCAGAACCATAGTCAAAAGAAATGTAAACTTGGTTAAAAATCCTTTCACTCTTTGTATTTTTTTTTTAAAAAGGTTTTTATTCTTTAGATGTAAAATGACTACCTAATTTTTCTTGATGTAAACTCATTAAATTCAAAGAAAAAAAATCAACTAATGTGTCAGTATATGTTTTATGGTTAAATATTGATCTTGTAGTTACTGAGCGGGCTAATTGCTGGAGAACTAGGTAAACAGTAAGTATACCTTAGCATGTCTCTGAACATAAAAGGTCTAGTAATAAATAACTGTATTTTAAGACATTTTCTAGCATAAGTTATTTATGTACATTGGTGTTTTTCCTGCATATATGTCTGTGTGAGTGTTAGCCCGGGAGCTAGAGTTACAAACAGTTGTGAGCTGCTATGTGGTTGCTGGGAATTGAACCTGGGTCCTTTAGAAGAGCAGCCAGTGTTCTTAACCACTAAGCCATCTCCTCAGCCCCAGTTTTGCTTTTTATTTTTTATTTTTTGGCTCTGAATTTTAAGGACAAAAATTTTTTTGAAGTGTTTTTTAAATCCCAAGGTTTCAAGTAACATATAAACTTTCAGTGTCTATCATCACAGTTAGCTTGGAATGGTAAGAATATGTAACTACTTTGGTTTGAAATTGGTAAAAGTTGGGTGTTGTTATATGTGACCTGTACTCAGACTAAGAAATGAATAAGGGCATTGAGCTTAGGGTTTATTCAGTTAATGTCCACATTTTTCCTCAATAAGTGGATGTCTCATGTTCTCATCCCCCCGCCTCCCCCCCTCCCGCCTCAGTGAGTTGTAGATAGAAGCTGAGAATCATTGATTTTTAGACAGGTACCCAGATTGCCTACCTGGCCATCTTCTCAGTCTTTAATTATCCTCTTAGCAGATGATTGGCAGACGCTGGCCTCGTGCACAGTATGTTTACCCTCATAGGAAATCGAGATGAGTTATAAGAAGAAAGAAGTATGTGTTATAAGTTATAAGAAGAAAGAAACACATTCTCACCAATTGGTCCAAGTGTCTGGTGTGTCTATCAGTAAATAACAAATGGGAGGTCATTTCCACTTTCTTTACTTACAGATTCATCAGACAGTTCTCCGTGCCTGCTTGTCTTTCTCTCTGTCTCCCAGGGAGGGGTACTGGCTGCCTTCACTGCCTTCCGACTGTAAAGTTTTCAGAGATAAGTAGGGAAGATGGAGAAACAGCCAGTGTCTCCCACCAGAGCCAAGGGCAGGTTTGCTCAGAGCTTTGGAGGACAAAAGGTATCTATCTTTTTTGGAGCAAAAGCCTTCATGAAAGACCTAGGGGAGGAGCCCTGTGCTGCATGCTACTTGTAGTATAGGTACCATCTGGGTATTTGCATGGCTCCGTGGGAACTGGGGGAACCAGAACAAGAAAATCTTACGACTTTGGTAACAGCTGTAACAAAGTTATTTGTCTCCAACTCCAGGACTCTTATTTCTGCCAACATCGGGCTATTGTATCAGTTTACAGATAGAATAAAATCTCAGCTGCTTCCCAGTTCTTGTCAATGGAATGTTGACAGATGGAGGAAGGTAATGGCATCACAAGCCAGATTTGCAGATGAGACAGATCTAGTAGTAAATGCTTCTATCCAAGTATTGAGGTGGAAAATGGGATCTCCCACTGTCTTGCTGGTTAATTGAAGATTATAGATGTATGTGTAGTAAAAAGTAGGAAGGACGGGCTGCCTAAATGGTACCTTGATTGTTTATTTTTCCAGGGCACAGGAGAGAGGTAGTGTAGTATAGCCTGGTGATGGATTTCACAGACCTAAATTGAGGACAGTATGACTGGCTGCTCATGGCAGCAATGGTGTTAGCTTCCAGGTACATGCTGTTCAATGCACACCTTTGGGGATTCTGCAGACCCATGCAGGTGACCACAAGTAGGTGGCCATTTGAAGCTGAAAGATGGCAAAGCCTGAATTGCTTCAAAGATCTGTTCTTTATTTTCAAGCCCCTGCCCTCCCTTCCCATTTCCATCTGATCTGAGTTTTATTGAGAAAGCTAAGTTAAGTATTTTGCAGAAGGGAGGAATTTTTAACATTTTATTGTTATTATTTTATACAGCCACATGAGACACTCACTTTGCCTTTGGGTGGCAGGTACCTTGATTCATCCAATGGCATTCAAGTGACATTTGCTGTGAAGAAGAGAAGTTAACATGCCTTTGTTGCATGGGGATCTCTGGGTTTTTATTTAGTGTAGGATTGTAGTTTCCTTAGGAATGTATGATTGGTATTTGTGTCTTAACATTTAGAAGTGATCCTAATGACTGTAAAGAAAAGCAATAGATAAAGATGCATTAATACCTTTGGATCCCAAAAACGTGATGACTCCTTTGAGATCTAGGTCTTTAATGGTTCTAGTGTCCTGTTCAAGAATACAGCTGACTTGTTGTTGGGAGCTGCGTGAGTGCCGCGCCTTAAAGATGGCGCTGGCTTCCGCCTTCCGCCACCCCGACGGCGAGTGCTCCTCCGACAAACAACTCCAAATATGGTTTGTGCGGAGCTGACTCGCTTGCTTCCGTATGCGTGGCCCTATGGTAGAGGCCCACGTGGCAGTAGCTGAGTGGTGAACCTGGGGTTTAAAGCT